>JAJTIZ010000174.1:0-73643 GCA_021365335.1 Phaeosphaeriaceae sp. PMI808 | reverse complement strand
CTATAACGTATTAAACGTACTAGTATATATTATATAGTTTACTAGTATAACTAATACTTATTATAGTATATATTACCTAAATAGATATATATAATACTTAGCGTATATATATATATATAATTAGTACTAGTTATATATCTCTATAGTAGGATGCGTTCTTAGACTAGTTAGGGTTCTTATAAAAGATATTAATATAGTTAACTTTTCTTTAGTAAATCCTCTTCAATACTATTTATATACCTATAATATATTATATTATATTAGGGAAGCTAATATTACACTAGTACGTATTATAGGTTACCTAATACTTATTATAGTATAGGTTAGCTAAATCGAGGTATATTATAGTACTTAGTATATATACTATATATAATTAAGGCGTTAATTATATTATATATTCTTGTAAAAAGTATTAGTATAATCGACTTTTTTCTATAAAATCCCCCTAAATTTTATTTATATACTAATAGTATATTACTTAATATTAGATACCTAGGCGCTAGTATATATTATTATTAGATTTTAATAGGGTTTAATCGGTATTACTAATATGTACGAAGTATATAATAATTGATTATAATAATAATAGAGTAATTAATTAATCGTTCTATCTATTCTCTACCCTCTCTACTACTCTTAATATACTTTAGAAAGTTCCTTAATTTCGCTTATACCCTAGGGTCTCCCTTTATTAAGCTGGCGCATTATTTAATTACAGCTCTCCTATTAAAGGGATACCTATAGTTGAGCTAGTATAGCGCGGTTTAGTTTAGCTCGCTTAGCTAGTAGCGCTAGTAGCGTACGTGCGCGCATACCTATCTCGATTACTATCTTAATCGTTATCTTAATTCTTATGCGCTTATCTAATATACCCTTTAGCTTAATAACTCTTTAGTAAGCTAGAACTATTAGGTAAGTAAGAGATTATTTAAGTAAGCTTAGATTTTATTAAGAGGTACTTTATACGTAATTAGTATTCCTATACTTCTACTAGTCTAAGTTAGTTAAGAAACTCTCCTACTTATTTCCTAGGAGTACCTTAGTAAACCTATTAGTAGTTATCTCTATTAATAGAGTATATACTACTTTAATTTAACTATCTAATACCTCTTACCTTAGCTAGTAGTTATAAATATTAACGTGCCTTAGTTTAGTTTAGAGTTTAGCTAGTTCTTTAGTAACGAGCTAGATTATTTAAGTATTATTATACTAGATAGTAATATAGCTTATAGTAGTTTAACCTTTAGCTTATCTAGTAATTATAATATAAAGATAGCTTCTTTAGCTACTTAAGATAGAGCTAGTAATTTAGCTTTAGTTATTAAGGTAGTAATAGTATCTTATTTATTAGCTCTCTATATAATAAGACCGTTAAATAGTTTAATTATATATTCTTAGAAGCTCTTTCTATCTAGAGTATTATTAGTAAAGGAGGTATTACTAGCTATCTAGAGTAAATTACCTCCTCTAGTTAGAGTACTCTCTATCTTATACTTAATAGATATATAAGTACTTAGTTAGTAGCTTCTTAGTGCGTAGTATTTAGGTTTATAAGGAATAAGCTAATTATAACGTTGCGAACGCTATATCTAGTCTAGTAGTTACTATAGTAAATAGGAGTAAGCTAATTTTACGCTAGTACTTATTAATCTTAGATAGTATTACTAAGCTAGTATAAGGCTAAAGCTTAGAAGTAGCTATTAGAGTATCGTAGTAGACGTCTCGTTTATTAGTAAGCTAATATATCTTATTAATATATACGGTCTATAGGAGCTAGATAAGGCTTACTCTCTTTTCTAGATTATCTCTATACTAAGGAACTATTAGAGATCTACTCCTCTAGTAATAGTATACTTCTCTCTTAAGAGATTAGTTACTTTTTCTACTTCTTTAGTCTTTTCTTTCTAGGCTATAATAATATTATCTACGTAGAAGAAGATAATAATACTATCTTTTACTATATAATATAGTTTATAGGGTACTATTTGAAAACTAAGAGACTTTAGTATTAAAGTAAACTCTTTCTACTATAGTAGAGGTAAAATACGTAGTCTATATAGAGCTTTTTAGACCCGAAGGATTATTCCCTTCTTCTAGTATCCCTTTAGTATCTTTATATAGATCTCTCGATCTATTATAGTATAGATAAAGGCGTTTATTACATTATACTATTTTAGTTTAAGATTATATTTAGCTACAATTACTATAAGTATCTAGAAGGAGCGGCTAGCTAGTATTATAGTATAGGTGTCTTGTAATATAACGTTTCTTTACTAATCTCTACGTACTACTAGTCGGGCTTTACATTTAATAAACTAGTAGTATTTATCCAATTTATAGGTATAAACCTATATACAATTAAGTATCTATTATCCTATTTATTTAATTAGATTAGCTAGTACTTTAGTCTATAATCTTATCTTCTAGTAGCTTATTATATAAGCGTATTTAGCTTCTTTAAATAGCTCGCCTATTAGATAGTTATCTAGGTTTATTCGGTATATTAGTAGAGGTAGGAGTTAACTATAATAGAGCTTTAAGCCTCTAGTAAGTATTCTTTTTATCTTTACTTTATCTATTAACTCTCCTCTATATTACCTAACGTTTCCTACCTAGGTACCTACTATAAAGGCTACTACCTATAGAATAGTTTTAGATAATCCTTAGTTATTATAGGTTTTTATTATAGTAGTTAACTATTCTCTACCTAAGCCGATTTTAGATAACTTATTAGGTACTAGCCCTCTAGTTATTAAGTAAGCTAGGAGTACTACTAGTAGTAGAGATAGTAGTAGAGTTAGGTAATATTCTCTAATCTTTCTTCCTTAATAGTAGCTAGGTAGGTCTACTTTATTAGCTAATATATCTAGATTAGTATTATCCTTATAGAAAGACTCTATTTCTAGCTAATAAACTAGTATTAGGAGCTTAATAGTTCTTATATAAGTAGTAATCTCTTCTAGCGTTTAATATATAAGGTTATCTATTAGATCCTCTATTTTACTATTAAAGATTATATACTTATTAAAGATAATATCTTAAGTACTTATTACCTTAGCTATAGATAGTACCTATATCTAGTAGATATTTAATAACTAGTATCTAATAAGGTATCTAATCTAGGCCTTTAGGTCTAGCCGCTAGAGTCTTAATTTACTATAGTAGGTATTATTAGTTATTATAAAAGCTTTACACCT
The DNA here is from genome assembly GCA_021365335.1 of Phaeosphaeriaceae sp. PMI808. NCBI lineage: Eukaryota > Fungi > Ascomycota > Dothideomycetes > Pleosporales > Phaeosphaeriaceae > Phaeosphaeriaceae sp. PMI808. The sequence goes on along the minus strand of JAJTIZ010000174.1, from coordinate 70,446 downwards.
ATAGGCTTTTAAATAAGCTAGATTAGGCTTTCTTAGTAATACTACAATTCCTTAATTACGAGCTACTCCTATAAAGAAGATCTTATATAGCGTTTTCTAGTTATTTATATAACTTAGTATTCGGTTATAGAGGTATACTCTAGCTCTAGTAATTTCTAGCTAGAGTTCCTAAGGTAGATTAGCGTCGAGCTATATTACGCGTGATTTCTCCTTATTAATACCTCTAGCGCGCTTAGCTCCTCTATTTTAAGCTTTAGTGTTTAGAGCTAAAGGTTTAATAGTAATACCTTATAAGCTTAACTAATACTAGACTTCTAGTTTTACTATAGTAATCTTATTATTAGCTTTAATTACCTTAACTAAGATATTATACTAATTTTTCAAGAAGAGAATAAGGTTTTCTAGTATCTTAATAATTAACTTCGCTAACTAGTTATCTATAAAGTAGAAGTCCTACTATAGTTTAGAAATCTTCTTAGTAACTAGTATCTAGCTCTTTTCTTTATTAAAGCTCTATTCTTTATATAAGTAGAAATTAATAGAGATTCTTTCTCCTAGTCCTTTATAGCTAACTCGTAGTACGCGGCTAATTTAATATTTATCTTAGCTTTACTATAAGAGTTATATTTAATAGTAGTTACTCCTTTTATGCGCACCCCTTAAGTTTACTAGATAAAGTACTTAATTACTACTAGTCCTAGATAGCCTAGTCTCTTATACTATAAGAGTATAGTTACTCTAGTTAACCTAGGTTTATAGGTATAATACGTCGCTTCTTATAATAGATAAAACTCGAGTATCTATTAGCTATAGATCTTAGTAAGATTTCCGATTATCTACCTATCTAGTTTATTTAGGATTATAGGTTCTAATTAGGTATTCTACTATATTCCTCTCTACTAGAGTAATTAGAATAAGACTAGGTTATAGTAGATATCCGGGTATATAGCTACGTTATATAAAGCTAGTTTATTTACCTTAAATCGATTCTTTAACATTAGATTAATAGATCTATATCCCTTCACCTATATCTTTAAATTACTAGCCTAGATATAGTCTTCTTGAGTAGGTAGGTAATAATCGTAGATATAATCGGGTTATTTATAATATAGTAGGTTATACCTAAATCGAGGATAAATAAATCCTATAGTAGATATTTATTATAGTTATTTATTATAGTTTAAAAGGATATAGTAGTAAAGGTCCCTTTAATACTTAATATTCTTCTACTATAGAGTTATTCTTAATCTCTAGGTATTAGAGTTAGTAATTACCTAAAGCGAAGTTTAGACTATCCTCTAATTAATCCTTAAAATATAGTATTATTTTTATATTTATAGTTAATAAGCTCTTATAAAGTCTTATTTAGATTCTAACGTAGAGGGGCTATATCTAGATTAATATAATAGTATTCCTTTAGGTTATAGAATTTACTACAAGTAGGGCATTTTTCCTCTACTATAGTTAGCCTAGTTAATTATATATTATTAATATCTTAGCTAGGTTAATTTTTATACTAGGGTCTACCCTAGTTTAGGTTTAACTAAAGTCTACTATAGTTTAGTAGTAGATTATATTCTATAGGAGAGGTATCCCTAATCCTACCCTAGGTAGTTTTACTACTAGTAGGAAGATCTAATAAGGTATTATTAACTATAAAAGTAGCTCTATTTTTCCCTAATTTAAGAGGATAATTTACTATTAAGTATTCTTAGAATCGTTTTATTATCTCCTTATAGGTTATATAATCTTTAAATTAACTATAATCTTAAAAGTTTATAGACTATATAGAAGTAATCTTATTAACTACTAAGAGGAAGTCTTTAGTAACTACGTTAATCTATAATACCTCTACTACTTTATAAGCTTCTACGTTAGTAGTAGCTTAGTTATACTTAGCTAGCTAGGTTTTCTAATTTAATACGCTCCTTATTAGTTTAAGTAAGTAGATATAGCGCTTATAAGCTCGCTCTTTCTCTAGCTACTTATTAATACTAATAGTTTATTTAAGGTTAGTAAGCTACTATTATAGTAACTAATCTAGTAAGTAGTAAGTATATAGTAGATATAGTATAACTAATAATTAGATAAAAACTATAATCTACTATAAGCTCGTCTACTCCTTATTATATATATATTAATTAATTTAATACTACTTAGAGAGAGTCTTATAGTATTTAAGATCCTCCTTAAAAGCTTTAAGACCTACTATTAATAGTTTAGATTAACGTAATAGTTCCTAAACGTTAGAGGCTAGTATATAATTAGCGATTACTAGAAGGCTAATAATTTCTAGCTCTTTAATAAGTTTAGTAGTTATAGCTAGGTTAATCTTATCCTAGATTTTATAGACTACGTATCTAGATTATAGTTGTATTAACTAGGCTATATAGTTAGTATTATTCCTTAGCGTTACTATAGGATCGCGTTATACTTAATAGGCTATTATAATTTAATTTTAGTTATTAGTTTAGCTTAATTCAGTTAAGGTAGTAAGACTCTTAATTATTAGATTTTAATAGGGTTTAATTAGTATTACTAATATACATGAAGTATATAATAATTAATTATAATAATAATAGAATAATTAATTAATCGTTCTATCTATTCTCTACCCTCTCTACTACTCTTAATATACTTTAGAAAGTTCCTTAATTTTACTTATACTCTAGGGTCTCCCTTTATTAAGCTAGCGCGTTATTTAATTATAGCTCTCCTATTAAAGGGATACCTATAGTTAAGCTAGTATAGCGTAGTTTAGTTTAGCTCGCTTAGCTAGTAGCGCTAGTAGCGTACGTGCGCGCGTGCCTATCTTAATCGCTATCTCGATTATTATCTCGATTCTTATATACTTATCTAATAATTATAGGTAGCTAATACTTATTATAGTATAGGTTAGCTAAATTAGGGTATTATAGTACTTAGCGTATATACTATATATAATTAAGGCGTTAATTATATTATATATTCTTGTAAAAAGTATTAGTATAGTTAACTTTTTTCTATAAAATCCCCCTAAATTTTATTTATATACTAATAGTATATTACTTAATATTAGATACCTAGGCGCTAGTACGTATTATAGGTAGCTAATACTTATTATAGTATAGGTTAGCTAAACTAGGGTATATTATATTACTTAGTATATAGATTAGTATTAGTTATATAGTCCTTATTAGCTATAACCTCGTAGGTACTAACTAGGTACCTAGATATAAATAATATTACTATTACTATCTTACCTATATATTAATAATACTAAGATCTATATTAGATAAAAAAACTAACTTATTACTATAGTATAGGGTATAGTATTTACGTATACCGCGATAGAATATACGATAATTACTACTTTTACTAACTACCTCGGCTATATATAGTAGTAATTTAGTAGTACTATAGACTAGTAAGATAATAGTAAAATAGTAGTTAAAGTTAACGAGGAAATGCACGATTAAGACTAAATTTTTAAAGATATTAGTAATATCTCTTATATCAACTAATTAGAGGCGGAGGAGTAATTAGATCGCATGTTTAAAGGTATTCGCAACGATACTAAAAACGCATATATAAAGAGAATACGTATAAACTATAGATTATAAGTATTAAGTATAATATAGTACTATTATAATATTAATAAGGCGACTATAGATAAATTACTAAATTCTAAGTATTTACTAATAAGTTCGCGCTAATATATAGTAACCTAGGGATAGTTAGTAAATATATACTACTACTTATATATGCGTGGATAAAATATTACTATAGTAAACTAAGTATAACCTTAGATAAAATAACCTAACTATTATAAAAACCTAAGATAGTTAATAAGTATAATAGTAGGCTAGTATATATATAGTCTTCTATATCTACTATATACGTAGTAGTAACCTATTTATATATATACGAATAGGGTTACTAGGGCTTATCTTTTATAAGGAATTCTAATATAGAATAGGTAGGAAACCTATACTACTTATATATAGTATAGAATTTATATAATATCTTAAAGTCTAAAAGGTAGGTTATAATATTATTATTTACTAGGAATATTAACTAATTTACTAATAATTACTATAGGTATAAGAAGAGTAGACCTAGGAGAGTATACGTACGATAATAGAGGTAAACCTTAAGGTACTCTACTTTATAAACGCCTATTTCTAACTAAAAGATTAGCCTAAATAAGGAAATATAAGATTATAGAGTAAGTTTAGAAAGAGGGTTATAATATCCCTAGCTTATTTAATATCTTTTATATATTTACTCTATTTAGACGAGGTTTTAAATATAAAAGTTAAGTACTTTAAGTAGTTTAATAATAATACTAGTAAGGTTAAGCTTACTCTCCTCTTCTATAAAACTAAGTAAACTAGTAGTATATATCTATAATATAGTAGACTCTTACTATTCTAACTAATAATCTAGACGTTAAGCTATTTTACTTATACTATAACCTAAGTTACCTATAGTTAAATATACCTAAGCTACTATTAAGCTAGCTAAGCCTCTTAAATATCTAAGAAGGCTACCTTATTTACCTATTTTAGGTAATAGATTAACTTAAAATAGTCGATAAGCTATTAGTAGGGCCTATATATTATAATACCTATATAACCAATTATATATACTAATAAGCTATAGAGTTATACCTTATTTTTAGAGGACTTTTAGTATAATCTTAATAAGATTAGCGAGCCTTATTAGTAATATAGTAGCTATTTATTCTACTAGGGTAGTATATAGTAGTTTATTATAGTTATATATAGAATATTATAAGACTCTATAATTATAGGGGTTAGAGTAAAGAGTTTAACGAAATAAGATTATAAGGTATTTAATTAGTATTTATAATAAGTAATTTATTTCTTATAATAAATACTTAAACCTATAGGCTTAAGTAGGTATATAATATTTAGTATATAATAGGTCCTACTATTACAATTAATACTATTAGATATTAGAATAACTAGCTTTTTCCTATATATTTAGATATTATATAGTAACCTATATTAACTATATATTATATCTTAGGGTATATAGCTAATATACCTATTCCTATTAGCGTATACTACTTAAATTATCGCGATTATAGGTACTATATTACGTGTATAGATACGGTAATACTTAGAATACTAATATTACGTCTACGTCTTAATATAAACGGCAACCCCCTATACTATATTATATAGTATACCCTATATAAAATTATACCTATACTATTAAAACGCGTTATATTTATATTATTAGTGTGTATACTAATATAACTATAGTAGAGGCGACTGTTTATATATAAAATATAGTAAAAATAGGCCTAAATAATAGTAAACTCTAATATATCTAGAAGATAATAACTACTTGCGGTATAGGCGGGAGGTTTAGGAAGAAATTACTATAATAGCTTAATACTACTAAGTAGTTAGCTAGTAGACGCATTAATATATATAATATAGAGTTATTATATAATAATAAAAGTGCGCTGCAGTAAGATACCTTACTATAACCTAGCGCCCTATATAAAGACCCTAGGTATATAGACGACCTATATTATAAGGTACGATATTTACTATATAGTACTACCCTTCTATTATAAGATACCTCTCTAAATAGGCTAACCCCTATACTAGATATAAGTAGAAGTACTAAGAATACTAGAGAACCTCCTAAAGAGGTTTATTAGACTAAAGTATATATATCTAGTTATATTAATATAACTTATAATAGGTAAGATTATCTCCTCTATTATCTAGGTAATAAGAGGCCTTATTATCTTAGACGTTACTATTACTAAATACTATTACTACTAAACGTCGCGCTAGATAGTAATTAAAGTAGAGGAAGAGGCTAGAGAAAATAGATACTATAGAGGAGAAGTTATAGTATATTAATATATATAGGGACCTACCTAGTTCTTCTTAGTACTAACGTATCTTAGTATATCTTTTTAGGGTAATAAAGACGCGTTACCTAGATACTATAGTTATAGGTTAGTATATAAAGTATATATATATATATTATTACTATTATTATATTATACTAACGTCTATTTTATAGACTATTATAATAGGTAAAAATGCGCCTGATAGGTCTAAGGAGCGAGAGGTACTCCTATATAGCTATTTATATAATATAAGTACCTATACTTCCCTATAATTATAATATATACTAATAACTATAGGTATCCCTACTTAAGATATAGTATACTAAGAAGGGTATATTTATAGTAAGTAGTTAAGTATCTTAGGTTTATTAATAAATTAACTAATACTTATTATAGGACCTATATATTAAGCGTATAGAGCGCGAAGATACTAGGGAATCTATATACTACCTAGGCCCTAGGGTACTTAGTAAATATAAGATTTTCCTCTTATACTTTTACGAGATACTCTTTAGTACCTTTAATATAAATATAGTACATTTTATATATTATTATTAGAGGTATAATACCCTAAAACTTACGTATATAGCTCTTAAACCTCTAGGGGTAGCGTAAGGCCTAGCTTAGATTATTTAATAACCTTAAAGCGTCTACCTAGTACTTCCTTAGTATATACCTCTAGGATTATTAGTATTATATTAATTATACCCGTATATTTACTATATAATAGAGCTAAACCCTAGGTATATTACCTAAATAAGAGTAGAATGAAGGGGAAAATAGAAGCGTAAAAAAAACGTTATACTTAACTAATTGAAGTTAGATATAATAGGGTATTAAGTATAGAATATAGTTTATATAAGGTATAAACTTTAAATTTATATATATATCTAGTATAATAGGTAGTATACGTTATAGTCTTAATCGCGATATCCCTATAATAGTATAATATATAGTAAAGAAACCTCTATATTAATAAGGTATTCCCCTACGTAAATATACTACTATTATATTTTCTATTAATAATAGAGTATAGCTAAGAAAGCTTAACGTAAGTAAGGTTCCTTAGATAAAATATTAGTATATTATACCCTTTAAGATATAGGTAGGGCTAGGTAAGAAAGCTTAAGCTAGGTAAGGTTTCTTAGATATAATATTAGTATATTATACTCTTCTAAGATATAGGTAGGACTAGGTAAGAAAGCTTAAGCTAAGTAAGATTCCTTAGATATAATATTAGTATATCCTACCCTTCTAAGATATAGGTAGGGCTAGGCAAGAAAGCTTAAGGATACTAAGATTTCTAACGTAAAGTATTAGTATATCCTACCCTTCTAAGATCTAGGCTACTCTAAACTAGAAAGCTTAAGGATATTAAGGTTTCTTATAAGTAACCTTACTATAACTTATAAGAATTTAATAATTTTACTATATTACTATATAGCCTACTAGGATTATACTCCCCTAAAAGAGGCCTTACTCCTATTAAGGTTTCTTATAAGTAACCTTACTATAATATATAAGAATTTAATAGTTTCGCTATATTATAATATAGCCTATAAGGATTAAGCTCTCTTAGTATAAACCTCGCCTTTATTATACGTTTTTATATAGTTAGAGTTCTTAATATATAATTATATAGAGAATATATTATAATATATAATAAAATATATTTAGAAGCTTAATATATTAGACTTATAGAGTAAAAATTAATACTAAAAATACTATTTCTATTTACTTTTAATAAAGTGGGTATTTCTATATTAAAGGGAAAATTCTTCCTTCCTTATAACTACGCCTATAAAACCGTATTAAATCCTTAATATAAATAAGGAAAAATACTATATTAGAAGCTACTAAAACCCTACTTATTATTATTATTATTAGAGTATATAGGTAGATAAGTTTCTAATTCTAAGCTAGTTTCCTTAGTCCTAATATACTTCTTACCTAACTTCTACCTTTTATTTAGGCTCTAAGTAGGCTTTCTTAGTATCTACTTCTTTAGCTACTTTATATAGAAATTTAACCTAGCGCGTATCTCGCTAATAGCCTCTTTACTTAAAGGCTTAAAGTTTAAACCTATAAATTATTAGTTAAATTTATATTAGAAGCTTAGAATTATCTAGGATATATACTAAAGATAGCGTTCTCTTTTATTTAGTATTTCTAAATTTTTTTAGCTACCTCTACCTTAAGGCTATTAATATTAAATAACTATATTTTACATTAAGATTAGCTAATATTCTCGTATACTTTAAGGAACTATATCTAGGATATCTATTATACCTTTTTAAAATTAATTATACTAAACTTAAACTCCTAAATTATAAGAAGTATAAAGGCGTAGCTACTAAATATATATAGAAGGAGGGGGTAGGTAGGGTAGGTATTATTTATAATAATATTTACTTTCTATAGTATATAGTTAGTAATATTCTAGAATAATTAATATCTTATAATACTTACCTCTTAAAGACTAATTTTCTTGAAATACTACTCTAAATAGGTAGCCTTTATACGAGTTAGATATTATATAGATATAAAAATATCAAGAATTTTAAGAGTAGGACGTACTATAAAGGGGTAGCTATATAGTACTAGTTTAATAGCCTTAGAACTATCTAGCTTAAGGTTACCTATAGGTATAGTCTAGAAGTAATTAGTATAAGATTAGAATTTTAGATATAATTAGCCTAGAATATATATACTTACGTTTCTACTATACTAATAAGAGTAGTAATAAGGCTCTAGTTACTATATAGCTATAACTCTCTCTCTATTAATAGTATTATATTTAGTATTACTAAAGAATTAATTACTAAGGTATAGAATATTAGCGATATATATAAAAGAAGCTTAGTTTTACTAGGGAATTATAGCTAATTATCTATATATAGTATAGAGGTAGGAGAAGAAGATATAAATAGTATTAACTCCTACGTTTAAGATAAGAAGAAGGGTAGAAGTAGACGTAAATAATAAGGGGTTTACTTATATAAGCTAGTCTTAGAATAAGATTAATTTTTTTTTTCTATAATTATATATAAGTAGTTATTTAAGTTTAATAAGGTTAAATATAGGTTATATTAGTATTTATAGGCTTTAATAGGTAGGCGTCTAGGCGAGAGCTCTATATCTTCTAGTACTTAGCCTTATATATATTATACTTATCTTTAGGGAGCTTAGATTCTTCTAAACTACGTTAGGGGAAATATAGAGTATTAGGCCTTTTAGTATTTTTACTAGTATTTTTAGGGAGTATATTCTTAACTTCTTTAGTTAACTAGGCTAACTAGGCTACTATTTAGTATAGTAGAGTTTTTAGGGGTTCTCGTAGATCTAGGGAAAATTCTATTTAATACTCGTTAATATCGCTACTATTATATATTACTAGCCTAGTAATAATAGGTATAATTGAATTAGTAGTACTAGTATTATTAGGGATAGTAATACTACTAGTATAGTCGTTAGGAGCTCTAGTAGAGTTAGTAGCTATAGTCTCCTCACTATAGCTATAATTAGTAATAAAGCCTAGAAATATAATAGTATAGAGGCGGAAACCCTAAAGATTATAATAATTAAAGGTATAGAAGTAGGGTAGAGAATAAAGATAATAAGGTAAAAGGTAGCTCTAGCCTTATAAGATATAAAAGGCTATAAATAATAGTAGGAGTAAGAAATAATTATAGAGTAAAGGTATTAAATAGTAGAGCGTAGATAAGAGCTCGATAAGGTAGAGCTTTATAGGTAAAGCTAAAGTATATAACTAGGAAATACGTACTGAAGCTAAGAGCTTGGATCTACTAATATCCTTAATAAATTAGCCTAGGTATAGTAGTTGTATAGCTTTAAGGGGGTGGTAAACTTATCTACTATATTAATCCTAAAGTAATAAATTAGTAGTTTTGTCAAGGTTTTCTAGTACAATACATACTATTAGATATACTATAAGGGTAGTAGAGTCTATCGTGTGTGAGTTTAGAGAGCTTATAGAGGTAAAATGTTGATAAAAATAGCGTGTGCGGCGTGTGCGATGTAGAGGTTGAGGAGATGGAAAAATCTGAGGTTTCTTATAATAGTATGTGCGCGTAGTGCCAAGCATTTTGAGATAGAGTGAATATGAAGTGAAGTGAAGAGAGTAGTGAATAGATTTGGATGGGAGCGCGCATGCACGGAAATATCGGCGTTTGCACGCGCGCCTCGCGGAACTTCCCGGCGCTTGGAGTGTTACCCCCCGTTTCTAAGCCTAAATTGACCCTTGTCATTCATAGTACGGAATGCCGGTACAATGTCCAGCCCAACATCATTTCTATCAGCACTACTGCAGGGGCAAACTTCTTGACTGGACAACAATTTACCGGGACTATAGTTCTTCACATCCGCTTCTGCTGCAACTTTCTTCCGCGCCGCGCATCGCTTACAATGCAAAGTGACAATTTACTTGGCGAGCGGAACTCTTTCCTGCCTCAGCATGGGGCCCACCCGCGGGCGACAGGATTAATGTGATTGGTAGCATAAGCGCTCGAGACCATAGTTTATCGTGTTGGACAAGACCTAAGACAAGGATCCCTGCTGTTGATTTTCGTTCTAATAGAATTATCAGATCCACATACCGGTATTATAACGCTTGACCAGAGTAGGAATAAACAGTAGTAAGGCGTCCAAAGAGTCTACCGTACCTCGGCAGGTGTTTCACCGCTGTGGGGGCCAGACACTGTGCAATACAACATTAGCAATGGCGTGTTGAAGATCGTCGCAGGGTGTAAATCGAGGACCTCGATAGGGAAGGTGCAGAAAATTTTGACCTCGAAAATGCCAGGATGTCAAAATTCTGTGATGCATCCCGCCTGCCGCGGAGCACCAACCACGACCGTTGTGGAGTGGCAACACATTTGGCGGGCGGTAGCGCTTCGGACCGAGCAGGATAGGAATGATAATCTCCGTCATTCATTGCTGACCCACCATCAACTTCCCTTGTGGCTGACAGCTTGGTATAAGCTTGGCACGATTCAGCATGGGGTAACGAAATCGGAAGTCTTAGTCAAGCCGTGCTTTTGTAAAGTACTCGCACACGAAAGGCTTCTCTAGAGACTCAAACGTCTTGTTCCAGTGATACTGAGGTCTACTCCAGACCACGATGGCTTCTGCACGCGCGCTCACCACCATGAGCATCATGGTGGCTGTCTCAGGATTCAACATGTATCCTTTGCTTCCGGGTCCGATAATGTCGCAGATCTTGGGTATCTCAAGTGGCTGCCTTTCAGCACTGTAAGCAAATACACCTTGTCACGAGGGCTTGACTGAGTAAAGACAGAAATACCACGTTACCATGCGATAACGATCTCATGGGTTGGACGCAAAAAGTTGATCAAGTCTATTGGCAGGAGAGTGATGTGGTCACTCTTTGTACTCCTCGTTGTATCAATGCCGCATATGTCTGGAAGACCAAGGTCGAAAGCGCTTGTGCAAGTGATTGGCTGCGTCATGGAGAACGATATGTTCCAGCTGACACACTGAGCGATCGGATTTCCGAGGGCCTGAATATGGCATGCATGCAAGATTCAGCCGAACAGTGGTGTTTGATTGAGTCATACGAATGGACAGGATCCGATGTCGTCCAAGTCGATTGTGAAGCATTTCCCACGGATCCGTGGTGCTTGAATCGTGCCGAGTTCAGCGCCAACCAAAGTCGCATGTCCACTCTATATGACGATGAGTTACTGTGCTCAGAGTGCTTCATGAAGCTGCTCCATGCGCGAGTTACATCTGAGTTTCTTCAGGACACAGACTTTGGCGATTACCTAGTCAACGAATATCAGGACATCCAAAACGTGTGCAAGAAGAGTGTAGGTAAGCTCGTCACAAGAGTTGTGCCTGGATACCCCCATTTGACAGATGGACCGGACATCGGCAAAGATGCCTATACATCACCAGTATCGAGCACGCACGCAGCAACACCAACTGCTTGTGCAGGTCGAGTTGTAGATATTCGACCTCTCCTTGAAGAATTCGATTGCCACGACATTGCAGAGAAGTATAAGATAGCATCGGGTTCGCTCGCGGCCGCAACTAAAAGTAGCTGGTGCGCGACCGACGTAGAAATTTGCATACCACAGGCATGTAACCTATACTACACACAAATAAATGATACATGGTACGTAATGTTTATACTAAGCGCAAGACATATCGCTAACTGTGGTCTAGTACTTCTGTTGCTCAAACTTGGTCTAACTCTACAATGAACGTTACTATGGCTCAAGTTGCTTCTTGGAATCCCGATATCCTCGGCGCATGCGATCATCTAGTCGTGGGCCAATTTATCTGCTCGGGGTCAGTCTGAACTTAGCAGCAAGAGCCCGTTTGTATCTGCTAACTCCTCCTATAGACCCCCAGGAGGAGCATGGATCAGTCCACCAGCTTCAGAGATCCCTGACAGTAGCGAGGGTCCAGTTCGAGGTGGCCCAGGCAGCACGGCATCTCTTCCAATTATAGGTGATTCAAGTGCTGTCCCAGCTAATAGATTGCAAGAAGGTACGCCTTCAGACTGTAAACGATGGATCGTGGCAAACAATACTCAAGCCGCATGCTGGAAGCTGGCAAATGACGCCAAAATCTCCATGCAGAGGCTGTTTGAGCTGAACCCAATTTTTGGAATAAATGGTGCAAACTGCGCGACCCAAGTCTGGCTCGGTTACTATTACTGTGTTGCCACTACAGGAGGCGGCACTAGTCCAAGTCCCACGAAACCCATCACAAGTACGACTTTTGCTACTAGACCGGCCAAGCCTACACGAACTCAAGCCGGGATCGATCTAAATTGTAATCTTTTCGTGCAAGCGCCAGAGACTGGAGCGACATGTTGGTCTATTGCTAGTCAGGCGGGCGTTGACTTGGCCAATTTCTACAAATGGAACACTGTCCTTGGACCAAACGGAGAGAATTGCAACACGCAGATATGGCCCAAGTATTATTACTGCGTGCGAGTCGCGACCACAACGTCAAATGCTCCTACCACGACCTCAAGTGCTCCAAAACCTACTAAGACACAGACCGGATTTGCTTCTAATTGTACAAAATGGGTGGAAGCCAAAGATAGCGACTCCTGCTGGGCCATCACGAATGCAAATAGTGTCGATGCAAACGTGTTCTATAGACTCAACCCAGTACTAGGTGAAGGCGGTGCAAATTGTGGGACACAAATCTGGCCAACTTATTTTTACTGTCTGGCCACTTGAAAAAGGGGCTCTTTGTAAAATACAGAATATCATGGAGCTTGTTGCTACGAGCTTTTTTGGGGAGATTTTGATCCTTCCGCCATCACGCGTGTAAATCATATGATAGCACTATTGTGAATATAGAGTCTGGAATGAACAGCTGGACAGGAGAATAGGAAAGAGACGAGGCTCACCTCGACCACGCATCACATAATGCAACAAGAGCTTTGTGTACATTGAAGGCTACCCGGTCGACAATATGTCTATGTGAAAGAAATTTACTATTCAGAACCCAGCTGACTACACCCTTCAATGGTGAATACCCCGGGCGTAACCAAGAAGCCGCATAAATTGAACCCATCCGATAGCAGCTAAGTCCGTGGCAACTGTACCATGCAGCCCGCTGTTTTGCGACCCACACAAAGCTCTTGTAGGCTTAGCGCGGTTTACGGTGTATCCTAGTATTAGTACAAACCGTGCCCCGCTACTGTCCGCACAACAGATTTTTCGCAGTCCAACACAATCCTTACGACCTGCAATTTGTCCGCAACGTCAAGAATGGTCTATAATAGGGATGTGGTGGTTAATTGTATCAAGCGACATTACGAGCTTTTGGTGAAAGTAGCCTACTTCGATCCCGCAGAAGTCCGATACCCTCCAGATGAAGGCTGGAGCGATGAGCAGCTTACTGTTGATGTTCTCCGTGCTTTTGGTCGCTCAGAGGAAGTGATCGATCTCCTACGACATCTACCTTATATCAAACAGCTAGACGGTGACGACAAAGACGAAGTATACTTTGAGACCCGGCATCTTAGCTATCTGCGCGATACCTGGCCGTTTATATCTTTGAGCGTAGAAGAGTGCCAAGGAAAACAGCTGTCCGACAAACTGCTGATGCCTCGTCCTGCAGACTGGCCAGCTGGATTTATTTCATTAACACGATACCAACATGCGACATGGTGGATAATCGACACTGCGAAAGGTTTGGCGATGTTACCCATACATATAGACCACTAGAGACCTGATATTTATCCCAGGTATCATACATCCGATAGGACAAAGTTACGTAGAGCCACCAAAAGATGAGCCTTGGCTACTAGGGTCTGTTTCACGCGATATTCAAGATTATTTTGACGAAATATACAACGAAATTGAAGCATTAAAGATGGTCCCTTGTCCGAAGGGGGAGAACTCGTGGAATAGGACAATCCAGCCGTACACATGGGACGTCGGAAGTGTATGTTGTGTCTGCGAGTTTTGACGACGCTTTACTTATGTCTGCGATTTAGGTTGTGAGTCAAACATTGCGGAAGCATGGCTGGCCCGATAATTTGGATCGAGATGGGTACCTCCAGGAGCTCAAGGAGGTACATCCAGAAACTTGACTGAGGTCACTGGGTTGATATTCGGCCGGAGGCATACAGTTTCGAAGAGATACACTACTTTCCAGCCGCAAGCAAGCACCCATACTATCAAGATTGAGGTGGTTATAAGTTCCAATAAAGCACATCTCTAATACATACGATTAGCGGATACTGAGAACTAGGCTTCCCGTCCGCTCAGCTATACTTAAGCAGTATACTCTGAAACTCTTCTTGCAAGTCCTAGATCATCACACGTGATGACGACAACCACATCGGGCAAAACATGCCCTAATAGAAATAGTGTCTATTGAAAGGGACGCTACCTGGTTTTCAAGCCTGATGAGAGACACAGAGGGTAGTCACGTATCATGTGACTTGCAGACTCCGCAACAGGCAATTAAGTGGGGCTCAGAAGGACCGGATTGAATTGATTGATTACCTGTTTTAGCCTAGCAGTTTCCTATACAAGTTTAACTCCTACCTAGATAGGTAAGTGGGTCTCTGAGGGTGAACGGATTGACTTGCTTGTTGCGGACTGTGGTGACTTGGCACGTGACGTAATCTGATACAGTATCTGAAGAGAAGCGTTCAAAGAAAACGATACACGAAGAACAATTTTTACAGACAGCATTGCTCGCTGTCACCACATTATTCCCGATAATCTCGTGCCAGTGAGGTAGAGGCGGTGTAGCGCGGTTTGATTGTGCAAGCCAATCTTTCCCAAGATGCAAAGGTGATGTCAGATACATGCTACTCTTCCAGGCAGTGTCAGTAGTAGGCAATAGAGTAGGACCGATACGACGAAAGCTCCGGAAGTATAAAAAGCAAGATAACACAGGAGATGGAATAAGAAAATGAATACAATCATGATCAATACAATATCCATTATTATAATCATCGATTTCTAAAAAGTACAGTTCAGTATTTTATCTAGCAATTACGAGTCTTACTACCTCAACCTTATACTAGAATAATAGTAGAACTAACAAACTACAATTTCAATATTATCCTTATAGATTACATGACTTAGAAGCCTTAGTATAAGTAGCTAGAGACTAGATGCCTATCTCTTAGGGTCCGGCACCTTGTTAATCCTTTAAGTAATACTATACCAAAGATAGAGCCAACCCCTTTAATAGAGCCAAACATCAAATTGTATGAAAAATGCATAGTAATTAGATACTAGCCTCCAGTAAACCTATCTAATGTTAAAGGTTGTTGATAGGTGTAGTCAAGTAGTTACAATATAAAACAACTGGTGTTAACTACCCGGCCTTAGGAGTATTCTGTGAGAGAACGATAACGATGATAGAAGATAGAGAAGTTATAAACCAATGGGTTATACTCGATAACTTAGAATAATCACAATGTGCCATAAGAGCCCATTGCACTGGTCTATATACTTCGCATGTCCCATGGTCCTACAGTCGTCCCATAGACCATTACCTTTTACAGGTGTACACTGATGAGAATACTCAGAAATTTAAGGAGTCTGTTTAAGCTCTGTAGATCTTTGGACGGACCCTGATCCAGTTCAGTTGGCTACAGAACCGCCGACTCCAACGGACCCCAGTCAAGCGGGACAACCTGACCCCGCCTGCGCGCCTCTGCACGACCCACCCCGCCCCGCGCGCTGCAGCAGGAGGCCTACTGTAGGTGATGGCCAGTCCAGCAAGCCAGCCAGCCAACGCGGTCGGACGTGCCTCAGCCTTGTTCTCCTGGGTAGTCGTGGTGAAGTAAACACAACATCACCCTCGACCACGACCTGGGCTGTGTGCCCTCGACTTTATCTAGTCACCTTTATCGACAATGCCCGGCAGCGAGCTCTGCCTGCTCGCCCTCGACGGCGGCGTGCGCGGCCTGTCTGCGCTGATGATCCTCGAGCAGCTGATGGAGGGCCTTGCCCAGCGTCGGGAGGAGCGAGATGGGCCGGTAGTTGTTCGCGATCGTATAGTCTCCCCGCTTCGGCTTCTGCAGCGGAATGATCTTCGCAATCTTCCATCCCCGCGGCACCTTTCCCGTCTCAAGCGACCTGGCGAAGAGCTGCGTGATTTCATCGCCCAGTACGGGCCACAGCTCTCTCCATACGCGCGCTGGGAGGCCGTCCCTTCCTGGCGCCTTGTCTCGACTCGCCCTGAACACCGCATTCTTGACCTTCGCAATCGGCTCCCATGGCAGCTGGCTGTCTCCACTTGGCGCCTCTTCCGGTTCGCACGACGGTGGGGGCGGGAAGAACGCCCCCAGCAGTTCTTCTGCAATGTCCTGGTTCTCGGTGGTGTATTCGTTTTCAGTTCCCGCCCTCTTGATGGGAGGCACTCGTGCAAACGAGGCTGTCGCCTTCGTGTCTAGATACTTGGCCGCCTTCCATATGTTGTCGCTGTTGTCCAAGAACTCTTCCCAGTATTGTTTCCGGTGTCGCCGAGTCGTGCGCGGGCGATGCGGCGGCAGGGCCGAGAAAGAGCTGAGGCACACAGCAATGCAGGGGAAAAGTGAAAGACGGGGGGAGTACCCACGGTTATCACAGATAGCTCTCGATATGCTAAGTCGAGTGTTGGTAGAGGAAGGCCGCAGAGGACCTGGCCTTGGAAAGTCTCGAGCGCTTTGAAAGTACCCAAGAAAGCGTTGATGATGTCCGAATCGTACGTGAGCTGCCGACGCGTATACTTCTCCACAAGCTTACTATATGCTCTGAAAGTTTCTACTCGTTTTGATTCAGCTGGAAGGTCCACTAGCGAAGGCGCCAGGTCATAAAGAGGGTTGTCGAGCGCAGTGATGATCGGGGCTTTTCGCCGACAACCTTCATATTCGTCGTCGTCGTCTTCGTCCGGTATCTGCTCGTTGATACCGCATTCGGATAAGACGCGACTGCGTTGGCCACACTGGAAATACAGGTAATTCTGGGAGAAGTAGATACACCGACGCGAAAGCAGGCGTTCTTGGAACGTCCAACCACGGCTGTCCCACCACGAAGATTCAAGGGCGAGATGGAGTTCTGGTGGCGTGGCTACCAGGTTGATCGCAACATTGTTGTCGTCGCTGGCGTCCGGGTCGTAGTCCAGATCCTCTGAGCCAGGTTTGATAACCAGTGTTTCGACCTTCTGGGGCGGCCTCGTTTTTGGTCTGACCCCAGGAAGCCCAGCATCTGCACTTGTGCTATGCATGGCAACGATTGTCGCAAAGGCTTTGCTGTAGACCGCATCCATATTTGCAATATCGCGAGCCTTCTGTATCTTGTCATCCTGCACAATGCACAGAGCGTCAATCCAAAGGTAAGTCTCACCAAGCGATCTCACCAGCTGAATAGCGTCGAACATTGTCTTCGGAAAATGAAGCCCAGTCAAACCACCAGGTTCCTTTCGAGCCTCGAAATTTTCAGTTAGGGTAGGCAGCATGTCGACCTTATCCCAGACATAGCTCAGTGCGAAGTATTTCTCGTTGGAGGTGCTCTCTACGAGATACAAGCGCACGACGTCAATGAGAATCAATGGCACATCGTCAGCGGGACGAGCATCGGTCGCGCTCTCGCGGAAACTCCTGTTGCATACCTCGCCATGATTGCTGTCGCAGTCCTTGAGCCAGACTCTAAGTGCGCCAACATTAATCTGCTGGTTGCTTTCCTTCCGAGGAAGCACCACATCAAGGCTTTGCAGCATCTCGATCCGGTAGACAGGCGTTTTACCAAGTGCAAATTGCAAACGCCTGTCGTCTTCCCATCCCTGTCGTAACGCCTGTGAATAGTTAAGATTGGAGACCATTCTCAACTGTCCAACAGGGCGCATGCCATACTCGACTTGCAGAACCGTTTCGCCCGTGGATAGCCGAACTGGGTTTAGTTACGTTCCCTGTATCTCTATATCGATCGCCCGAAGACGTGGATGCAGGTTGTTGCTTCTCTGATCGGATACGATCAAAGAGAGGATGAGTTTACAGATTGAACAACTGGTCCGTAGCCTTAGCTGATTCCAGTTCCCAAACGGCAAATATAGCTTGTCATTCCACTCGAACCTTTGTCGGCTATGAGTACTTGTACTCGAGTTTGCAGTCGTCGGCTTCAGGATTTTGATGTACCTGCACATATAGCAGAGTTTTGGGTTCGGGTGCTGGCCTTTCGCCTTCGCTTTTGCAATGCTGTCTGCTTCGATCTGTTGATTTTTGGCGGCGAACTCAGCATGTGACATCGCTGACTTGGACGGATCGAAGCCGAATATACCCTCCATCGTGTTGCTCAAGCCGAGAACGATCCGTTTGTTCGTGGGGTCGATGGCCAGCGATCACACCCCTAATTCAGTCGTGTAGTTGCTTGACTTCCACCGCGGTCGTGACAACCGTTCTTGAAGCTCTTTCTCATTCTTTGCGTGCGCTTCATCCGCTCTGACATTCGCTTGCGCATCGGTGAGAGACTCTCTGGCGAATGAAGCTTCGGCATATACTTTAGCAAGTTCGAGAAACCATTGATCGATCCGAAGCAGGTCGTTAATGAAATTAGCCGATTGGCACCGCTTACAAATATGCTCATGGATTCTCTGCGTCCCTCTATCTTTGGTCTGACTAGCCGATACTTGCAATAATTGCCGCGCTCTGCTAGCGAGACTGTAGATAAGTTGTGAGTCCACTGAAGGTCTATCTCCTGACTTTTCGGCCTCGCTGTTCCAGCTGTAGCCACACTGTTGGATGTGATCCATGGCCTTTGAAAAATCTTCGAGTCTTTGCGATAAAATGTATGTGCGACCAAGGATGTCGCCGTAAAGGATACGATAATCAAGCTGCTTGATGCTATCCTTGCGCAGGTTTGCGACATAGTGCCCGGCCGTCAATACGGCTTTTTCGACTTGCGGAAGCGAACGCACAGTGTTCGCATATTCTTGGAGAAGGTGTAGATGGTTGAACAAATAGGTGCCAAACACTGAATGGGAAAGAGGAACCGTCCGTAGTAACGACTCTGAATACTGAACCGCAAGCTGAAAATCCGCCTCGTCCTTGGTCTTCTTGTACCCAGACTTGTCAACAATCAAATCAATCAAATTTTTTCGCCGTTTTGGTGTTGTTTTGAAGAGCTAGCTCATAAAAATTTGCTTGATTGTTTTGATACTTTGCGGGGGCGTTTTTGTTTTAATTCTTGATCATCTTAATACGTTTTGAATGTGATCGCGATCCATTTTGTATACAAAAGCTCACCCGCTCTAATCCCAGTTGCATATCTTATAGATCGCGGCTACCTCGTCGTCGCTAAGAGCCATCTCAGCCTCATCTATTACTACTTTACTCAGTAGTTTAAAGCCAGCCGCCCGCTAACTTTTAATACACTATAAAGCTACTAGTAATTATAATCTAATATTGCGTCGCCGTAGCTCTAATAGGTCACTAAGCTAGCTAAATAAGCGCTTATAATCGCAGCTACTAGCTAGGATAGTTAGTACGTTAATTATAAGTTATACTAACTACGGGTATTTTAGGTATAAAGTAATCTAATAGCTAATAGGATTACTACTAGTTTTAAATTACTAACTCATCTAAGCTAGCTTAAACTATTACTAATAGTCTAACTAATCTATTATAGTAAGCTCCTTATTACTATTATTACTAGGCTCTACGTTAATAAGCGTAGTAATAGAGTCGCGTAAACTACTTATACGTACTACTTTTATACGCGATAGATAAGGTAATAATAGCCTATATAGCGCCTAAAGTAGCTATAATACTACCTTATTTTAGTAGAGCTA
The DNA here is from genome assembly GCA_021365335.1 of Phaeosphaeriaceae sp. PMI808. NCBI lineage: Eukaryota > Fungi > Ascomycota > Dothideomycetes > Pleosporales > Phaeosphaeriaceae > Phaeosphaeriaceae sp. PMI808. The sequence continues at coordinate 50,264 of JAJTIZ010000174.1, read as the reverse complement.
GTTAGGCTTATTATACTAGCTATTCGCGTAATAGTTCTTATAGTATAGGTAGAAGTAGTAGGTAGTATAGTATATAGGCGAGTTATTAAGCCTATAATAGTAATTATTAAGCTTTACCTACGTAGTACGTAGGTTAATCACTATATAGTCCTTAGGCGCGCTATTAGCGTTAAAGTTAACGCTTTTATATAGCTCTAGTATAGCCTTATAGACCTTAAGGATAGCTTTATATTATAGAATAATCTTATATATTATGCTAAACTTACCTAACTTACCCTATACTTTAAGGCTACTATAGGCCTCCTTTAGCGGCTAGAGTACCTTAATATACTTAGTTATCACCGCCTAGTTAGTAGCTAATAGCCTACCTAACCTTATCTAAGTAGGCGCCTTAGGCGTCTTATTACCCTTATTAGTAGTATATAGATTATCGCGCTCTTATTAGTTAATATAATTATTAGTATACTTATTAAAAGTATCTTTAAGTAGAATAGTACGCTTAAAAGTATTATAATAGCTATTCTAGCGAGTAATAATAGGCTTTATAAGCTCTAAATAGCGATCTAATTATATATATAGAAGAGTATTAACTAAGCGCTACGCGTCTATAAAAAGATCGTACTATATAGGCATTTTAATATAGTTAATAATATCAATTAGTACGCCTAAAGGCCTACCTTTACGCTACTCTTTTAGGTACTACGCCTCTACTTTAAACTCCTTCTTACTATTATTATAGGCGTCTTTATTAAGGCTAAAGATAATTATCTAGCTAATAAGATTAAGCGTATAAGGCGTGCAGTAGAGGCGACGATCTAATATATTAAAGCTAAAGTTAAGTATAAAGTAGGTAATAGCGTAGTTATTAGGAGTAGTATTATTAAGGATAAAGTAGCTAATAGTTTACTTAGTTATACTAAAGCTTTATAGTATTTTACTAATAATCTTAGCTATCTTCTCGCCTATATAAGCGCCTATAAGCTACGGTAGGGTAATAGGAAGGTCTCTAAGGTTACTATTAGCGTTAGTAAAGTAAGCTATAACTCTAAAGAAGCTACGTTTACTACCTTTTATTATCTATCTATTAAAGCTTATATAGACCTTACTAATAGCGCGTAATAAGGCTTTAATAATCTACGGCTCTATATACTAATACAGCCTTATAATATAGCTAGAAATACTATTATAACTTACCTATAACGCCTCTACCGCCTCTAGGTTTATATACGCAATTATCTCTTTAAAAGTAGGCGTTTTAAACTTACGCAATAGATAGTTATTATTAATAAGCTAGCTAACTACTACGTACCTAAAGCCTTAAATATTAAAGTTACCTACTAAGTTAGTAAACTCTTACGTAAGTATAAGGCCTCTATTAATAGTAAACTTAAGTAACTATTACCTAATAGTACGCTTACCTACTATAGTAAGTTTACCCTTATTATTATGCCTATAGCTAGGCTAGCTAAGGGCTATATACTTTAGCGCGCTAGAGGTTAAGAGTATTATCTTATATATAACTTTATCGCAACTCTAGCTATTATTATAGTAAACTCTATATACCTAAAACGTTTGCGAGGTATTATTAAGTAGCGCGACGCGATAGCTATAGTTATATACCTAGCTTTTCTTATTCTTTAGCGTCTATAGAGGCTTATAATACTCCTATAGGCGCTTCTAATTAATCCCTTTAAAGTTATTAGCTATATAGCTATCTATTGCAGCGCAAGTTTCTCTATTATTAGTACTATTAATAGCCTCTATTTCCGCCTCTATAGCCGCCCTAGAGCCCTTAGTAGGCGCAGCAATTACTCCTTTAGGCCTTATATCGCGTAACTAAGACTTAAACGATTACTTATTAGTAGCCTAGCTAGCTACTACAGCTAGGGCTTTACGTAGTAAGGTATAGATAGGTAGCTTAGGCTGTAAATCGTCTATTAAGATAGGCTGCGAGGTACTACCTTTACCTATTCTAGCGCGTTTCTAGAGGCTATAAGCGCCCTCAGCGACGCGTTTTAGGTTACGTAGTATATTTAAGGTATAGGATAATAAGTAATACTAAAAAAGCTGCGTATAGAGGTAGTAGGATAAGCAGGATTAATAGCTAAGAGCACGATAATAGATGGGACAACGCGTTAGATAGCTGAAACTCTAGGTGCATAGGATAACTAAGCTAACTGCAACACCAGGAAACTATCGCGAGAATCGCTGCTCTACCCAAGTCGCAGCTAGAATCAAGAGATTCAAATAAATCAATCAAGTTAATAGTTAAATTTAATCTTGTTTAAGGAAATTGCTAGTAGAAATTGCTCTTGTTTGATTTAAGAAAAACCCTCAAGAATCAAATAAATCAAAACAAGATCTTGTTTGTTGACAAGTCTGCTTGTACCGATGTTTGTAGAGGGTGGATATCTGTTAATAAATGTCCGGTTTTCTCTCAAATGAATTCGGAAGACCCGTAATAGACCCCTTCAGCTGCTCCAACGCGTCATCGAGATTCTCCAACGTATCTTTCTTATTAAACTTATCCACCGCAAGCTGCGAAAGCAGCGTAATCGCTCCCGTTCTCTCCACCGATCCTGGCTGGGACATACGCTGTAGTTCTTGAATCAACTGTACCGCTTCTGCTTGGTCTGCTTCGTTGTCCGTCATGGTGTACCGTCTCATGAGCCGAGAAGAAAGGTTGGAGATTGCGCCTGTATACGCAGGTAGATCTCCCACTGTGTGATCCTTGAGTCTTTTGGCGCATTCGACTGACTCATTGAGATCAGCTTCCGCTGTTACACTGATCTCATTGCCCTGCCCAGTGCTTCTCGAGCGAGCAACCTTGACACGCGTATCTTCAGATCGATACGACAATGCAACTCCACAATTATTCAAGATCTCCCGGTACAGACGTATATATCATCCTTGTCTAAAGACGCGAGAGTCGCTTCCTCAAGGGCTAATCGCCCGGTACGGACAGCTTCGTCTAGCGCTCTCCTCGACTCCGCCGCCAAATACTCGGACAGCCATGTATACGAAAGCGGAGTGAGGTGTTCGGGACGCTTGGGAGAGGTTTGTGGGAGCCGTCGCAAGATTGCTTCATAATGCTCGATCGCAGTGCGGAGGTACTGGACGTTGCTGCGGGCTCCGCGTGTGTATTCTTGGATAAGGAGCGAGGTGAAGGTCTTGCGGAAGTCAATCTCTTGCTCTGTGAACAGATCGCCCTGGGCTAGTACTCTCTGTAACTGAGACTACCCTTCTATGAGAGTGCTGGCGATATCGCCAGGATAGGGTTGATTGGGTTGAGAAGCCATTTCGAGGGACGCTCGCTGGCTAGTTTAGACTGTTGTCCTTTTCTGCTTTCTGTCAAGTCTAAAAAATCGTGCAAAGGTAAGGCACATGAAATGCGCTATGGATGCAGGTTCACGGACGAGGTTCTACTTGATTGGACGAATGGGTGGTAGGATATTCAGAACATATGCTGGTAGCGTTAACACTGTAAGAGTTAGTAACTAATATCCTACTTCGTGCGTGCGTATTCAATGATGCTTACCGTGCACTTCATCGACATATTCCTTCTCTGTCCAGGTGGGGTTTGGTGGCCTGGAATCACATGCTCCCTTCTGTTGTAGGTATCCCATTCCGCCATACCAACTTGGAGCATCTTGCCATAAAAGAGGGTGCTTATCTGTTCCGCGATGGCCGGTAAAAAGGAAAATAGAACCCCGCACTTTGAAGTCGTATAAACCTTGGAAATGCAAACTGAGATAGATGGCTGGACCGGTGAGGATTCGATAGTCTAGGCAATAGCGACCTGTGCCGAGGACACTGTTCTAGGGTGACCAGGGTTTCAGCCTCAGAAAGCACAGACTACGCGGCATGTCTAGTACGAGGCCAATACAGTCCTACTCTCATGATTCGTCGTTACTTACCGTAGTTAGCCAATAAAATCCCGTACCCGACCTCCGCTTTCTATAGTAGGGTATACGAAAAGGGTTAAGTGAACGAGGGGAATGAGATTAGTCTATTAACATAGAAGGTTACCTATAATATCTAGAATGCCTAAGAGCGTTAACAATGCGCATAATATACTAACGTAAGTAAGCTTATAATAATTGTATAGCGCTTATCACTAGATTCCTATTACTAGTTCTATAAAAGTATTTACAATACTTCTCCTATATACTAAGAGGTTGTAAATCGAAACTAGTAAAGGGTATTAACGTAGTTCGCAGCGTAATATACGAAAACTGGCTATCTTAGCTATATAAAGATAAAGTAATTAACTATAGTTAAGTTGGTAGGGTTTAGTAGCTAGTTTAGTTAGGTAGCTAACTTACTTATAAACTACCTTATACCTTTATAAAAGTAACTTAGGGAGTTATATAGTAGATACTTAGGATTGTAATAGGTAAGGCGTTGATATAGGTTCTATTAATATAATACGCATATATTTACAATAGACAAGAAACGACGCGATAAACGAGCGAAATTGGTCAGTGGGAAAAAGTATAACGGGCATGGAAAAGCAATACCGGCTTCAAGTCTTCCGAGAAGGGGGCTTAACAATTACTGAACCTTCCTTCCACGCCACTCCGTAGCCCTGTCCTTGCAGAATTTGACAGCTTGCTTGTGACCGTCATCACTCTTTCCGCCAGCAGCAACGCACGCCTTATTGGCGAGATCGCGCTTCTTCGCGCACCTGTTTGGATTGTCAGCTGTCATGCATTTACAATCAACTCTACCATGAAGACTTACTCGACGTATCCATCGATGCACTTCTTTTTGAGTGCTTCCTTGGCTTTCTTGTCGCCGCCCTTCTTGGTGAAAGTAATAATTGCGTTACTAGGGCATTTCTTCTCAGCGGCTTTGTACTCCTTGGTCAGGTCCTTCATTTTTTGCAACGATTTCTCCTGTTCTGCCTTGACCTTGGGATCCGTGGAGAACACAGGGTTGCAGGTGGGATTGTCGCGAGCGAAGACGTCAGCGACGGCACTGACGGCATTGTCGTTGGCCACAGGTGCAGCTATGACGATTGCTGGAGCAGCCAACAGCAGGGCAGCAAGAAGGGATGTGATTTGCATTTTGAAAGCGACGTTTGAAATCGAGTAGAAGATCGAATAAAAGAGTGTGTGGTATTGGAAGAATGTAGCTGGATCGGAGAAGACTGGAACTTCGAAGCGTGAGTGATGGTGCTGTCGAAAATACAATACCATCCCCTTTATATACACCATTTAGATGCTTATGTTGACTTGTGCGCATGGCCTTGCAGCATCAATGCTGAGTTCAGGTGGGGCGTCAGGTCATGCATGGCCTTACTGACAGCTTAACAGATTTGCTGAGTATAGCTTCATTTCGGCTCGACCGAGCGGTCCATTGGCATCAGTCCAGTACACAACGGTGGAGGATTCTCAATGTCCACTGCAGTGTCTACGGGTAGCCATTTACGGACACCTTAAGTGGTCGCCAACAGTGTATGGAAGGCCTGAAAGCAATTTCGGAGGAAGTCTGACTGCTTTCAGTATCTTGTCGATGACCACTCTACTCTCTAGCACCTTTGGTGTTGACTGCGCACTGATAACCTTGTCAATCATGCAACACAAAGGACCGGGCGACTGACAGCTCGTAAGACAGCGCAGGGAGATTATCACAGGTCTCTGCGGACCGAACACCCTATACCAAGTTTATAGCTTACGTACGATACTGCTATATGTAAGACAGCGCACGGAGATTATCATAAGTCTCTGGGGACCGAACACTCTGCACCGAGTTTATAGCTTACGCACGATATTGCTGAGGGCTCGATTAGAAGTCAGAAGGTTTGCCCCGGCTTCTTCCACAGAAAGCATGTTGACTGTAGGAGTTGAGGTGCGATGTCGAGTTGTCGAGTTGTCGAGTTGGAGAGGTGGAGAGGTTGGGTCAGGCCAGGCCGAAGGTCGTTTCTCAGGGTCGTTGGTGGGGCTATTCGAGGCGCTTGCCTTACGACTGCGCCTCATCGATGCGTTTCATCTTGTGTACAACTCCGGGCTTCCTATTAATATCGAAATCTCTACTCACGGACGAATTCTTACGTATTGCTCACGAAGACCTCACGGCAATTTTTCCATGAGTTTACTCATCGATCGCCTCCACGCCTTGCCGTCAGAGGTCTTCATCATTATTGCGGTTGCGCGTTCGATAACTGCGATCAACAAGACTCCAACTCTCTCCTGGCCTTAATCTCAGACATGGCGCATAGGGCTCTATTGCTCCCTGAGGTGGTAGCTGCAATCCTGAACGCTGGAAGTGATGAGTCAGAACTGTTGTACAACTGTCTTCTTGTCAACCACCTCTTCCTCGAAGAAGCAAGGCGAATTTTGTGGTCTACCTGCGATTCTTCCACTGGAGTTCATCCCGACATACAAGATCTCGGGGCGATGGTGCTGCGCGACGACATAGGTCCACACCGCGCACAAGTGTATGCCAATCTGGTGCGAGAGTTCTCTTTCCATTACGACAATGCCTACATTGACCAAACAAGTTGGCATAGCGTATTGTGCCAACTGCAATTTCCACAATTGGTATCTGTTTCGTTCTGGGAGACAGATCACGGAGCAACACTCAACACCGAGGCTATAATACTTCACTACGCCAAGTCCAACCTCCGCCAACTTTCCGTCGATGGTTGTGTACCGCTTTCGGACCACTTCTTCGATACGATGGCCGGTTTGTGCTCAAGACTGAACTACTTGCTTTTGCATCCATCCAAAGTCACAGCTTCTTCAGGCTCAGTGGTGCGAATGCTAGAGAGAATGCCCAATATCGACTCGCTTGACTTCGAGCGAGGATTCGAGGAAGTCTTTTCTCTTGAAATGTTCAGAGTAATCGCTTCCTATCCAAACCTCGACCAAGTTGTTCTTCCATATGTCCAGGATGGTCATCTGCTCGCCATCCAGGCAGACGCAGAAAAACGGTGGTTCCCTAAGCTCAGATACCTGTACATCAGCGCCACTGCAGAGAGTTTGAGAGTCCTTCGTCATATTGCTCCCGGGATTGAAGCAATAGGCTTAAGAAACCACGACATGGGGCGTACGAACGATGTATTGATCAGTGCGTCGGGCTTTCGGCAGCTCACATCTTTCACTGCTCAACTCAGTTCGAGCACAGTCATCCGCGGCGACGAACTCATACAGTTAGCTCAGGGATGCCCAGGCCTAGAGGAATTGAAAATAGGCATTGATAGCTGGTCTGACACTAAGCCCTCCGCGACAGGAATTACGGACAATCTCATCCGAGAACTAGCTCTATATCTTTCCAATCTGAAGCACCTCTACCTACTATTCGAATTAGACACCCAGCGTGAGCCAGGATGTATCCAAAGCATCCAGACTCTCGGCCGGCATTGCAAGAAGTTGGAAGAGTTAGTGTTGTCATGCCGATTCGATTGGCTGTTGATTACTTCCCTCCCTCAAAGAGAGGAGATCCCTCTGGCTGCTAGCCTCGAGCAATTACAACTTCTGCCCGATAATCATATGAGGCAGTGCTTAACCGAGGAAGAGCATAGCGGCTTACTAGGTATCTGGCGGGACAATGCGAAAACCTGGCTGCCACAGTTGAGCTTGATGATAATACGTAATGCAGACGACTGGGAAGAGGCGTTCGTGGATGCCAGATTAACTACGGACGAAACTACAGATGAAGAGGACAAGGTCTGGGACGAGGTTGAGGATGATGCTGCCGATAAAGCAGATCAAGTGAAAATAGCCACCTCCATAGACCAAGTCACTCTTTCAGAAGAATGAAAGCGAGTTAATAGGGATAGGTGATAGAATAGTAATAGAATAAAATGCTGGGTGGAGCAGAGCAGGACAATCCACAAGCCCCCTGCGCTACTTTGCTGCTCCTTCCCCATAATCTGTAACAGCTCGACTAGACACAAATATTCCTAAGATAGCGAATATTATTTACTCCCAGCTAATAACCTATATCTTATATATACTTATAGGCCTTTTATTTATAAATATATCTAGTCTAGCCTACGTTTAATTATTAATTAATTTAAAAAAAATTACATAATTTTTTTTTACTTTAAGAATATTGTCAGATTTAGGATAGGTTTTAGAAGTAGTTGATTGCAAGGAGTTGAGTTAAGTAAGGTTGATTGAATTAATTGATTTGATAGATTGATTGAGTTGATTGATTGTTGTAACTCTATATCTAGCCCTGCGCTCTATCTATATATCTACACTGCGGCTTCCTCGGCTAAGGTCTCTTGAGTTAGCGGTGGGCTAGATCCTTAGCACCCCTTTATTAAGGTGTAGTTCTCTTTATTATATTGGTTATGTAACGTAGCTATCCCTTTGCATGTAAGGTCCCTTTACATGTAAGATCCCTTTATATGTAAGATCCCTTTATAAGATCCTTTGCATATAAAGGTCGAGGCTACGATACGGTAGGGCTAGCGGCTTAGCGATCGTCGCGCTAGCTAGCCGAGCCAATTAGTAGATTCTAGGTTGACCTAGAATCTATCGCGCATCTTATCGCGATCTCATCGCACATCTCATGCCGGCACGGATAGGGTTCTAGCAAGAGCAACCACTCGTAATCGTTAAGCTAGCTCGTTTAGTACATACCTCTCATCTAATAAATATAGATCATATACTTATAAGTATTACTGTTTTGTTAAGACCCTACTTACACTATCTCTTATATATAATACCTTAATATAACTAACTATGAAAAGTCTTAAATTAAGTAGATATTTATTAGATAGTATAGTAGAGTCGCCGAAGGGTGTCTTTTAGGGAAACACCCGTGACATTGGGCGACAAGACAACGCTTGTGCAACAAATCCACGAGATAACGGGTATTACATTCCCAGCCATTCAAGGAACCCCTTTACGCGAATTCAACATCGAGGAACGATTTTCATAGACAAAAAGCCGTCAGACCACGTACAAAGAAGACAAGGCGTACTCACTATTAGGCATGTTCGACATCTGCATGCCGCTCCTCTATGGTGAAGGGGAGGAAAAAAGATCGCCAAGCTTTCAAATGGGGTCTCTATCTAACTCAGAGCACCTTTGCCATCTCCTCCGAAGCCTACTGAAGCTCGAGACACTATCTATTCCTCTTCCTTCTGCATGCGCATGTGCAGACAAATGAACAAGTTGGAATCGCTCACACAACTCGCTGGCAACCAGACAAGGCTCGACGCCATGGTCGCGAAGGGGAAAATCAACCAGACAGTGGTCGACGCAATCAAGGCACAGGCTGCCGAAGCGACCACTAAATTGCAAGCTTTGCAGCCCAACACCACTCTCATGCAAGATTGCGCAGTTTTCAACGCCTACAGAAAAGATGTCTTTGCCTGCAAGAGGGTGGCTAAGTTCAAAAAGCTTGCAGCTCTGGCGAACAACCAGACGGCAATGGATGCATTCGTCGCTAAGAAATAGCTGAATGGAACGGAAGTCGATACGCTCAAGAAACGAGTGATGGACGCAGCCTCCAAGATACAGACCATGTCCAGCAATACCACGCTTACCTCATTCTATACCCAACGTGGGCAACAGAAGGGCGCTAGTGGCTGTAGGTTGCCATAGCCTTCACGTGGGGAAGCCTTGCTGACTGTCACCTAGCACAAGCTACGGGGGCCTCTAGCGGCGCGTCTGGCTCAGCGTCAAGCCCAGCACAGCAGGCTACGAGTGGTACCACCGGCCTCGCCATTCAGTCTCTTGGTTTCGTCATTCTCCCCGCGTTTGCTAGCATGTTCGCCTTCCTGTTGTAGATGCTTGTTTTCAAGAGGGACGCTCTAAACAGTAAGTCCAGTTTAGAAAATTATGGCAAATCAACGACATCGTTTCTCAATTCTCATTTCAGCCTGTGTATACACAATCAATTCTTGTATACCACCATATTAGATATGGTCACAATCATTACCGAACCCGTTGTGCCCCCTACGTATCGATGAACCCCGGGACTTCTTCCAGATGAAAACTTACAGTTCGCTCATGAGCTGATCTTCCCGAATTGCCTCCACCTCATCGACGTAATAGCAATCGGTCAGCCACCCCCATCCACTTATATCCTTTCGTTCCGCTCCCACTCCTCCAAGAACCCTTCGATCAAATCCGCGCGCCTTGCTGCATCTTCCAATGAAACCCACCCGTCACCGCCCTCTCGCCGCTCTGCGAAAGCTACCAATGTATCCAAGACACTCTGCACCTTCACCGAAAGCCCTTCTTTGCTCCCCTTCCACTCTACTTCCTCGACCTCATCCGTGCCAAACCAATGCACGTGGATGGTAACCGAATCCTCTTCCGACTCGAGACTTGTACTGGACGGAGAAAGAAGTTGGATCTCGCCATTTTCACAGCTGATGGTAAGAGTAAATGCAGCAGTTCCAGGGAATGGCTGACCACGGCGGAACAGAACGGAAAGGGTAGCAGACGCAACGGTCTGCTCAGATGGAAGGAGTCCAGCGTGCAGGGAGAGTAGATCGGGTACGTTGGAAGTGACTTTCTCGACAATCTGCTTGGTGCTTGAATCGCGGACACGCACCTCAGGACGTTGGAGCTGCAATTTTGTGGAAACAGTTTCCGGGTCAATCTCACCGAGAACAGACAGCACGAAATCGAAGCCTGCATCAGCGAATGAGCACCATTCCCACCATTCCACGGGCGCTAGATCCTAGCATGGCTGAATAGGGAGAAACTACTCACAGTGCGCAAACCCTATCACAATAGGATTGCCGCCCACTTCCCGCTCCGCAAAATACTTCAGCGCAACGGGCAGGATCTCGCGATCCAGCGTCCCACCATACGCCCGCACATCCGCGCTCAACACCTTCCCCAGCTTCCCCCCGGCCAGGACCTCCCTCAGCTTGACAACAGGCGGTGACCATCGCCGCTGCAGCCCAATCGCGACCCGGCTCCCGCTCTTCCGCGCCTCAGCCATCAGCGTCTCCCGGTCCGCGCGCGAACTCGCAATCGGCCACTCGATAAAGACGTCCTTACCAGCCTTCACGCTCGGAAGCACCGTCTCGAAGTGCTTGTCCACACGCGTGTTGCAGATTACAAGGTCGACGTCTGGATCTGCTGCTAGGTCGGCGGGGCTGCCGTATGCCTTGGTAGACGGCGGGAGCTGGTAGGTTGAGATGGCTGAGTGGGCTGCGGCAGTGCTGCTGTTGAGGAGGGCGGTTATGGAGAAGAGGGCTCGGCCGCGGGGAGAAAGGAGGCCAGGGAGGTGCACGGCGGAGGCCCATGATGTAGCTGCTGTGGAGGAGAGGCCGATTAGGGCGGTGCGGAGGGGCGTTTGTGGGGCCATTGTTTGGTGGGTTGCGATTCTGCTGACAAGATTGGCTGTTCTATGTGTAGAGTGGTAGGTGGAGGTATGTAGCTTTCAAGATTGTAGCTTTCTTGAGCGTGGATATATTGTGAGTTATAAGCTTGATGTTGGATTTGTAATAGGATGATGCTCTGGTGTAGTGTGTGGTATGATGCGCGTACATCGTGGTACAGGCCTTTGGGAGTCTTATTATGTCTCTCTTGAACTGCTTAGAAATGGTGTTACAACCCATGTCCCAAAAAGGGTTGGTTTTACAAAGCCTAGAGAAATCGTTAGGGTTCGCTTATCTCCAGTAATAACGTGCTGGAAAGTGAGGCAAACGTTATCGATGTCATCAATGGAAACCCTCTGAACAATGGTGCAACTGCATCTTACCTACTTTCCAAGTACGGGGCATACATGATACGACTCACAAGCAACAACTCCGCTCGTGCTGTCCTAACGTGCCTGGCCAACCACGCCAACTTGCATGCAACCACAGCGCTCTAGCCACACTCGCCCACACATCCAGGATCCGGCTGGCCATACATGTGGTAGCGACCAGCGCAATTGAACACTTGCCACGACCGGATATCCATGGGGCTTTTCATCTGGAAGTCCGAGCAACTAGTACGATACTGTCCCGCCACCATATGGCATCCATAGTTCTGGAAGTATGCGATGCAGCAGTAATCCGGGTTGTCGCCCGTCCGCGTCTGGAACATGAAGTCCGACTGTGCCGGAATCACCGACTTGTCACCCGGCAGCGCCGTGTCACCAGCCGTCAGCAGCACGTTGATGCATTGCGTGTTGACCGTCGTCCGGCCCTCGAACATAACGTAGTCGGTCTTAAGAAGCGAGATGTCGTTCTCCACGTAGTGGAACGTCGGAAAGTTGAGCGTCCACTCGTCTCGTTTGGTCGACACGCCCGCACCTGGCTGCACCTTGGGCGAAAACGTTGCCGGCGCCGCCGGAGCCGTCCCAATCTTGCACACTGAGTCGATGCAGTCTGCGTCTGCGGAGCACTAGGAGCGCACGTCAGCAGCACCTTCGCACAGCTTTTGTGCTATTCGCTTACCTCGTTGCCGCAGCTGCCGCAATTCTTCTTGTCAGCCACTGTGTTGCTGCAGCTTGGATTTGGGGCGGCGCGGTTGGGATGTCTGCTCCGACGAGGGGACCAAAGCCAACACCACGCCCGTTCGAGCCAGGTATGGTCCTAGAGAGCATCAGAAGAAGAGCCGAGAATATTTTAGCGCTCGATTTGGCGTTCTTACGTAGACCCTCAATTCTGCCAGCGTTTTTACTTCATTGCCTTCTATTTTGATTTTACCCTCAACCCCAAATTTCGGATTCACTGTTAGACCTTGGGTATGCCTATCGTTTGGACATACTCCAGATTCTGCTGTTCTGTTAGTTAGCAACTGAGCGTATCAACCTGCAATATATCGGCGCTTACACTCATCAAGGGTTAAGGTTGTACTCGTGTAGAGGGAAAATGGCAGCACAGCGCCAGATATACCGAAACCTTGTTATTAGTTAGTGAGATCAAAAATAGCACTCTTGTGGACTGTACCAAGAATATTTGCTGAAAGAGTAAGTTTTGGATTGAATGAAATCTTAACAACCCCCGAAATTTGAGGCGATGACAACGTGAAGGGTTTTGTGGTGACGGAAACGCCCCAACCATTCGCCGAAACGCCTGGTGGCAGCAAACCCACGGACCATAGATAGGGGAGGAAATCGAACGATATCAGAGCCCCATCAGGCACTGTAGCCGTCATAGCGGTCTCGATAGCTGCAGCAAGACGCAAGTCTTTAACTTCGAACGCTGCACTCATATCTAAGTTGGGTCCCAGGGTAATGACGTCCTGTATTACGAGGCTGAACCTAGGTACACCTTCCTTCATTTCCCAGAACGTCTTATTATAGTCTTTGATGAATTTTGTCGCAAACGTCAGCTTTGGCGTAATGGTTGCAGCGAGCTTGGACGTTACCAGGTTGAGGTCGGCGCGCAGCGGAATCAGGTACTCAACCTCGATATCTAGAATGAGATTGAAGCCACCAGAGGTGCCACATGGGTTGCAATCGAGCAATATCTGGTTCAAGTTGTCGATATTGTACTTTAACTGCGGTTTTGGGGGCGTCCATGCAAAGGGAAGCGGCAATTCCCTGTGATAGTCTGCTCGCTTTGACACGCCATGCTGACCAGGAATGGACGGAGAGTTGCTCTGGATGTTGAGTGTGTATGTATGCAGCAAGGCATTCCACTGTTTAGGCACAGCATCGAGTGAAAGCGATCGAGTGCTTTCATTGAACTGCGAAGCGCTGACCAGAAATGGCTGGCGTGCATCATTCCAAATGCAGTCTTTAGTTCCAACCACCAGTATGAAACTAGGAGCCACGATTAGAATTGGTATCATTGTAGATATAATACACGGCACCTATTATTTTTTCCAGCGTTGACCCAGCCCCATTCCTGGCGAGCATGGGTGAATGAATTATCGTCTTTGAAGGTTAGGTTTACGGCGGTCTGCGAACACGCGATATTGCTAATCAATGGTTTGAATCGTTCAAGTGTAATGATATGCTCGTCATCTCCTGGAGTGTGGACAGTAAGATTACCCACTGTGCTTGTCCTCTCATCTGTAGCTTGATCAGCATTTAGCATCTGTCTGCCAGTACAACTGACCAGCCCAAAGAAATATTTCATGATTGCGAAGCTTAAGGTCAGCATGCTCGGTATCTCGTGCATGGACACTCGGTCTCAGTGGAGGGGGAGCAACATCCTTGAGAACGATGTTCTCGGCACAGGCCGTAAGCGTAGAGTAAGAGAGCAATCCACATGGTCAAAACAGCAAATTTATTGCGTATGAGGCAGCTGTGTCTAGCAATGCGTATGAAGAGCGCTGCTACGCCGCGGCATAGCGTGATCATAAATATTTCTTCATCTCACTGAGTAGATAGGGTCAGCTCTAGAAAGCTAGTGCTCATGGCTTGTCCTGTCCGTCTTAATCTCTTGGCACATGTTGTTCGTCTGCCAAGAAGCTGCTAATGCGTGCCTTCGGCCACTATATTGGCGGCTTTGTGTGTTGTTTGAAGGCTGGGGCGGGGTAGGCTTGTAGTCGAACAGTTGTGGCTGAAAGCTGAAGAAAGATTTCAGCATTGAACTCTGAGAAAATCAGACCATCATGCAACATCATTCCACCACGAGCCCACATTGCAGTTTTTTCACACTTTAGTTTTCTTGGACCAGCGCAAGACGCGTTTGTGAAGAGTCTGCCAATCAGTAGAAAGTCTGATATGCCGGAGAATTTGTCCTATGTCATTGCGCACCGTGCTCAAACGCAGGCGTCAAGTCGTTTGAGAGCGGCATCGAGCTCCAAGTGTAACTCATGCCTTCCAGCTGGCTCAACTTGCCATGCACATCGGCAGTAACCTTCTCCGGCAATCCCGTTGTCTTCTGGTCGCTGACTGAACCTGTGCTGTTCCCAGCGGACTTGAGCGCCTATATGATCCAAAATGTGTGAGGCTCAATGCACCAGTGCATTGATGTGATCTGTCTAGGAGAAGTGCTGGCTGCGTGGGAAGGCCAATAGGTGTCAGGCCCCATGTTGACTAAGGATAGATGACTCAGGTCATGTAACAAAATGCAAGAGACTGTACCAAACCTAACAGATCTAGTGGCGTAGATGGCCTGAGATCACTGCATAAAGAAAAAGAGGGAGGGATTGGGTTCAAAACACGGGTTTAGCTACGTGCTTTCTCTAGGCATTAAAGTCAGTGTTAGAATCGAGGAAACAGATGCCAAGTATACAATTACTTGACAAGGCTCGCTGGCCTCTTCGAGACTTAGACGAGCCTTGGGTCGAAAAAGCTTATAAAGTAGCCGTGCGGGCCTAACGAGCATCTCGTGTATATGTAAAACGTGCCCTTATATACCTTGAGTTAAATGCTGTAGTTCTCCTTATTACTATTCTATAGTCAAGTTTACAACTCTACTTAATCTATATGTTACCGACGGGCACGGTAGAGCCTCATCTTTGAGATCGTTTAGATGTTGTTCGGCGATCGTTGCGCGCACGGGCACGTTATTGGAGGCTGATACCTTGACCAGACTCGGAATCTAGACAAAAGAAAATCATTTGCTCTCGTACAGGCACCCAATAAGTTCGAAACGTGGCGCTCTTTTTCAGCTTTTCATATGGCACTGAGATAATTGATATTTGGTGGCGCTGTGCACGCCTCACCTAGACTTCAGACGGGAACATACCCCTTTTTGTGTTCGATGTGAAGAAACCCTTAGCTTAAAATAGGGTACCGGCACCGCAGCGAAAACTTACGGCACCTACGGATGCGGCCATCTTCAACAGCGCCTTGCAGTTACTCACCATGTTTCCGACCTCAAACCTCACTACCACGCTCGTCTGCACCGACGAAAATCTGAATAATTCTACCAACGCCTGCGGCTATGTCGGGCAGCCCACCGTCCGTGGTTCTACGCAGCTTCTGGTTACGTTCCTCTTTCGGATGCTATCCACTGCATTTGGAACGCTATATATGGAAGCATCCTTGAAATGGTGGAAGAAAGCGCTTGATTTTGTGCTCAGACTGTTCTTCCCAGAGCTGAGTCTCTGGAAGGTGTTGAAGGAAGAGATTTTGCGGAGGAAATATCTGAAGCACTTGCATGCGAAAGGATATACTGGCGCAACGAGCCAGCAGCTCATGAGTATACAACAAGGGAAGCTGTTTCTTAGTCGTCTGCGGAAACCTGTTACCAATGGAGCCATGGAAATGGAGTTTGGGATCAACATAGAGCACATGACAACTATGGCGGAACGGGAGATGGTATCACTTTCTGTCAAATGGTGCTCGGAAATACCCAAAGAAGAACAATGCTCAGTGTTAAAAATCGCGAATGTACCCGCCTACCAGTCCATGCTCGCATCTCTGCCAACCGGCAAACAAACCTGGATGGGAATTGGCTATCCTGACTTGGGAACAGGGCTCTTGACACTACAACTGACCTGGCTGATTGTGACCATCTCAATGCGTCTTGCAAGCGGGTTCCGACTATCGATACTCGAATTATACTGTCTCTTCTCACTTGTGGCATTTATTTTAGAACGTCTCGTCACTCAATTTAACGTCCCAGCATGGAACCAATGCGTGGTTATTCAGACAGATCTTTCCTGCCTCCCTGGCCGCCTCGATATAGTGCCGGAAGAGTCCCTCTCTTCAACCTGGAAATCATGCCTCCGCGTTCTCCCTGCGCTGCAATTTGTGAGCTGGCCAGTGTTTATGTTTCTCTACGGCTTTAGATACGACGGGGGGGATGGCCTCAGCATGACAAATTCCGTCTGCGTTGCAGCTGGAGGGACCTACTTGGCTGCGTTTTTCTGGGGATTCATTGGCGTGTGTGTGGCGGGTTCGAGTTGGCGAGTGCTCAGATACATACCTTTTGTGATTTCGTGTGGTGGATTTGGCTGGAGTAAACTCTCGACTTTGGGAATAGGTATTGCGCAGGTCTTCGTGGGAGATAGGGGCATATACCTCATGCCTGAACAGCAATGGAATATTCCTCATCTCAGTGGATGAAATAATAAACTAGGTGGTTTGAGAGAACGCATATGAATAGGTAATATACAAAGATAAGGTACTCGATATAGGAATTAGAACTTTATTTAGGAAGCTTCCAGCGCAAGTTGAATCCTCATGAATCTGCAAGACGTAGAGTTTTTATCAACCTGACTTGGAGAAGTATCTACCGCTCATCGCTTTTGCAGTGAATACATCAACTAACGTCTTAACCAAACTATCACTATTCGAACTGCGATACGGTAGACCACTTATATCTCCACTAGAAGAGGCCGAAGCCAGCAATCTGCAGGCTGAGCTCACTGTCAAAGGCGCCAAGGCTTTCATCAAGGCTCATTAATCGTGGATTCAGGAGGCCAAGATGTAGAAAGCGTGACGGAAATGGGGCTGCGTGGATCAGTTTTCTAAGCCCCCTCATTGTGGTGGCGCGGGCAGCCAACGCAAAACGGGAAACTCCAGATGTGCGCCCCATTAGTTGGACAATATGTCCAAGGTAGTACATGTCTCAGCTGCCTCGGTGCTCAAGAATTTTTACCGGAGGTACAGAGACGTGCATATCTTCCGATTCGTTGTTTGTTAAGTGCTCTCTTTTGCTATCCAGTCGACATAAACAATAAACACAGCCTTTCAGACAACTTAATCACCTCTCCGCCGCCGAGCTTGGTCCTTCGTTCTAATACGTTTCATTATTCTACTAGAAGCTTGCGGGTAACATTTTCTAAGCGATCGAAATCATGTCTGAGTTTACTATCGGCGAGGTGGCTGGAGCGATTAACGTTGGCCTCATCTTTTGTTAGTGCTTCCACCCCCTAGCTGAATTGTTAAGTATTCCTTTCCAAAGTTGCTACTGACCTCGATATCAAGTACAAATCACTTTTCCATTGCTTCAATTCATAGTGCTTGTAGTTCTTGTGCACCGAACAGAATCCGCAATTACGTGGCAAGTCCCCATCGAATCTTGAGAATGGAGACCTTGCTGCCTTCTATATCTAATCCCTTCTGCAGGTCCTTTCTCAGCCGATTCATAAATTCTACTCACTGGCCTTCGATTCTTGCTTCCGATGCATCTGCAGGCCGGCGTCATGGCGTCGCAAGAAGAGTTGTGGTCATGGACAACATGGCTCTTCTTTCAACAATTACTTTACTAATCGCCGGAGTCCTCACACCCATTGGACTTGGGGAAACTATCGATCTTGGACAATTAGTATATGCTACATTCATCTACGCTCCAGGCAATTCGGCTTTTGGTCGCGCAACGCCACCACGACATGGATACTCGGCGTCTCGAGTTTGTGATGCCGGACAGTTGCCCTGTCCAGGAGTCAACCCGTCCGACACGATTTTCATTCCCCAACCTTTCCCTGCAACTCTTTATCAAACCTATATTCCACGGAATACATCGGAATGTTTTGCATGATGATCTCAGAGTGAGCCCATCTCAGAATGATTCCGAAACCGAATGACCACTCATCTTATTACTTAGGCACCTGAGTGGATATACTGTGCCCATAAGTGCGGTCGCTCCAGATTCTGCAGCTGTGCTTGCAACACTGCAGCTTGCAGCGCTGCAGGAACAGCCCTGTCTCCAGCCTTGACGCCACCGTTCGCCAGTAGCTCTTCGTAGAACAGTTTTGCAACCTGAGCGCAAATAGTGTCGTCAGATGGCCACATCGAAGCCACTACATGGCGAAATCCAGCAACCTGGAAGCTGCTCGCCAGGTGCAGTGCCTCGTCAGCCAGGTCCGATACCCTGATCTCTGCCGTCGAGCATGCTGAGAGATATGCGAGCCAAGCTTGACTGAGGTTCGCATTGGATATCATCTTGACAGTGAGCTTGTCGGGAGTAGACTCGGACTCTCCTTGAAGAGCAAGGAAGCTGTTTGAAGGGTTTAGCAAGTCTGCCGAGCCGTGACAGGCAAAGTGAGCAATGCTGGAGCCTTTGAGATTCTCAAGGACAGCATCTGCAGTCGGCTGTGGCAATGGCTTCACGGAATGCGGTTTATTGACGACGCTTCTGATATCCCTTCCTTCGACTTCCACTCCAGGGAGGCTCCGGTACTGCTCGCCTGGCGTTGTTGCTATTGTCACAAGAAGAATCGAGTGTCCGTCAACAACCCTCCTTGTCTTCTCTCTTGCATAACGCAACGCCTTGATTGTTGGAGTATACGAAGAGATCGCACAGCTCAGCATGTTGGCGACCCAGCCAGCAGAATGGTCGCCAGCAACGTGGAAGGGCAGGGAGCTGGCCAGCCCAGTGCCCATCCACTAGATCCGAGGAAGCTCCGACCCTTTCCAAGCACTGTGTATGCTTGGCCTATCAAGCACCAACTGCACGCAACTCGGCCACAGCTGGCCTAGAAACTCGCGCAGTTTGTCGTTGCCTGTTGCCTTTGCCTCTAGCTTCATATCTCTTGTTGCCCCTCGCGTCAAAGTCCACGGGCGATACTCCTCTACTTTTAACACTTTGAGTTCTGGCAACGGGACGCGCCCAACCCCAGATGTTGTTACTAGAAGCGCGTCGCTGCTGACCTCCGTGACATTCACGACCACGATCGGGCCTTCTGCAGCACAAAGCTTGAGATCTCCCGCAGATGGCGGAAGGAGGAGCCGACTGCGGCCCGGTAGCGTGCGGATCTCGACCAGGCATTTTTCTAGATCTGCTGTCGCTGCTTCTCGATCCTAGCGGGCTTTTCGCTGGACTTCGAGTGACTGGTAGGTCCGAATGGGCAAGAAGCAGACGTCAGGTCACTGGACCTCAGCTCTATAGATCCTAACAGCGAGCCTGAAGTAGAGGACTACGATGAGTATAGAGACGATGGGCTGTACGATGACGCAGACCATAACCTCGACACGTGATGCGATCACGTGGTGTGATCTGTGGATCTATAGGGCTTGGCCCTTACAGATCAACAGATCAGCCAAGAACCCTCAAGTATATAGGCGCACCTTCGCGCATAGATAGAAACCTCATAGTCAAGCTCAGCTTCTTAAGCCTAGTACCTACTCGCATACTTAGCCACCCACCATAGTGAAGTCTATTGCAAGTACTCTTGCCTACCACCCCAACCTGCCTATGCCTATACCGCATTGTCAACCTCTAGCCCGAACGGCAGCCCCCTAGGTACGTCCCGAGAGCACTAACCTAGGCCCCCCGTTACAACCAGTTACTAGGTAGCGTACTCCTACTACGCACGTGACTCTAAATCAGTTCATCCACCTACTCCTACCCGTTATAAAAAGAAATCTATACCTAAACAGATATACTACCCGTGTTGCGAGTTACCCACTCACTTTGAAAACAAAGATAATACACTCTCCCAAGTAGAGAAAAGAAAAGAGAACGAGAACGCCGCCATATACCTCTACCTTGTCGCTTACCAATACACTCCCATGTAGAGTTGACCACTCCCTTTGCCCACAAAGATAATATCCCCCGCACTGTTAACATCTCCCGTACACGGACCACTTATTAGTAGCCAATCAACAAGTAGAGACTTTCAACACCAAATCTGGATCGTAATGTGAGCAATTTCTGTTTTGTAGGCAAAACAGGCCTTTTATAATATCGTTTGCACATGCAAAGATGCCTAGAGGTGTAGGGCTATCTAGTAACGATCCTAACCTCATAAAATATATAAAGTATAGTAAAAAAGCTGGTGTTTTGCCTCTTCTACCGCGGGAGCCACCACCTAACTAGGAACCTCTCTATATCAACAATATATGTATTTTTAGAGACGCTTAGATACCTAAAGGTGTTAATAGGGGTTCTCCTATTACTCTATTTAATCTATTTTTTAATACTAACGTCCTTAACTAAATCGCGTACTTTACGAATTAGTATACTAAGTACGTACGAGCTGCCTCGCCTTCTACCTACTATAGGTAGAAACTAACGTCTCTAAGTAAGCTATATATATACTTTATAATTGTAATATATATAGGCTTATATAGAGAGCCGTCGCTAGAGGAGTATTAGATAAAGTTGTATAGATCTACGCCTATATATAAAGTTAATAAGTATATAGTATAGACGTGCTAGGAGTAGCTGGATAGATTTCTATACTATATAGTAGTAGGCTAGTCCTTTAAGTCCCCGTTTAGCCGCGTCTAGGACCTCTCTAAGTTACTCTATAAGCGTACCTTTAGGTATTAGGCTACTAGTAAGTACTTCTACGTTAATAAGGCTATAGTAAGATTTACTAGATAGGCGAGCGAGATTGTAATAATTAAGATAAAGCTAATACCTAAGGGCTATAAGATTTAGTGTTTAGCTAATAATAGAGTAATACTAAACTAGTTATTTTATACTAGAGGTACTAGCTAAGGGCCTATTAACTTACTATAAATTATAGGCTTAACTTTTACGCCTATAGAGTTAGTTCTAATTACTCTCGTACTTACTAAGGATACTACTAGCTGGTATCTATTTCCGCTAAATCTCTATATTATTTAGGATAATAATCTATTTAATATAATACCTATACTTAAATACTTAAGATCCTAGGGCGTAGGGTGCGCGGGCACTATTCGGACGATAAAGACTATAACTAAGGATAGATTTTATTACGACCCTAATAAGACTAGGAGCTAGTATAGGGTTACTATTAGACGTACGTGTAGGATAAGGTAATAGTTATCACGTAACTGCTTTAATTAAAGCGCGTAAGATAAAGCGCGCAAAGTTAAGTACTTAATATAAAGCGATTATATTGAAGCGATTAATATAAAGCGCCTCTAGTATATATATAATCTAGATAATAAACCTTAAGGGGCTTATTGTATTCAACTTAATAAACTTAATATAGTAATTCAAGTTACTACTTCTACGCTCTATTGAACCTAAGTAAGACTAAATCCCTCTTACCTTACTTTATCTTTAAGAACTAACCTTACTCTATTAAAATACTATAGTATCTTAGTAGACTCTTAACACTTTAAATACCTCTACGATAAGTAACGCGTTAATAGTTTCAAACGACTAGTAGGTAGGACTAACCTACGCTATAACCTCTAAGGTCGCGAAGCTAGACCTCTATTATAGAGACTATACTAAGCTCGAATTATAGCTACTTCAAGTCGACATCTACTTTAAAATAGACAAAGTACCTAATAATAATTAACTAATACTTATAGTAATATACTTAAGAGGAAAAGCTAAGAAATAGGTTATACTATACCTTAAGAAATTTATAGATAATAATAATAATAGTTGCGACGATATATTTAAATAATAGATTAAGTTTAAGGATAAGATATAATAAGTATTCTAACTCGCTAATAAACTAGCTATTATAGAATAAGCTATCTAGGGCCTATAATAGAATTATTTAGCTTCTAGCTATACTAATAAATTCAGGAATTATTTAATCTAGACTAAATAGAATAACTAAGCCTTAATAAGGATATTTAGATAAGGATTGAAAGTAGGTATATAGGTAGAGCTTATAAGAAGCGGAGCTATAATCAATAACCTTAACGAGCTAATTAAAGAGTTAATTAGAGTTAATAATTACTTATACAAATTTCGCCTTAAAGTAAAAGATAAATACGCTATACTAACTAGCATAAATGAGAAAAAGAAATACTAGCTAAACTATAGATACTAGAGGGTTGTAAAGGTACCTAGGGTTAGTAGTAATTATAGGTATTTTAGTCTTAATAATATACATGTTAACAATATAACCTAAGGAGGACGAATACTAGATTATCGCCCTAAGAAGCTAGATAATAGTAAGGAAATAAGAACCTACTATAACTATAGTAAACTAGGCTACCTATTAAAAGACTACTAATTAAAGAATAAAGCTAGAAGATAAATAGGTAAAAGATATTAGGTTATAGACTAATCTTTTAATATAATTAAAGAGTAAAGCGATAATACTAAGGAAGAATAGGAGTAGGTATAATAGATACTAGATAAAGGGAAAGCTATCTACCTACTTAGCTAAGAACTTAAAGACTAAGTAGATTAGATTTAAAAAGAATATAAATAATATAATAATAAGATACCTAATAGCTTCTATTTACTTAAGAAGTATAATAGAAGATAATAATCTTATAGATAAGAGATTACTAGATACTTATAATAGCGTCTTAAGGAAAAATAAGTAAGAAATAAGAATATTAGTTTCTTAGTATTTAAAAATAAAGAAAGATTATACTATAATAGTAGGAGAGGATATTACTACAACGCTACCACGCACCCTTACCTAGGAAAGAAAGTACCTATAGTTTAGGATAACCTAGACTCTAACTAAGATAGGGAGCTAGAAGGTAATAAACGCAATAACTACGTAGATAATACTAAGCTAGAGTCCTTAGGATATTACACCCTACTAGAAACCCTAGAACTATAGCGCGAAGACGCGATAGTATAAAATAGATTTATAGGAGAAATCTAGAACCTAGTAGATAGCTACTACTTAATTAAAGATTAGTAAGATAATAAATAGATAGACTAGAGTCTTTACTAAGGATTATAACTAGATTTATTTACTCTAGAAGCTTAAAAGCTACTTAATATATCTAATATACTAATTAGTAGGATTCTATAGTACTAGTTATATTATAAAAACCTTAACTACCTACTATTATTATAGATATAGTATTTTTATAATAAATATCTTATATACTACTTAGATAAAATAGGCTTAGGATATTTCCTAGCGAGAAAATCTAAGTATAAATAGTTTTAGAATAAATATAAAAAAGTAACTTGTAAATAATACCTATAGGATAAATAATAGGTAGGATATTTTACTAGCGTATTAATAGTAAATAAAACTATAAATAATATATTAATTAATAGAAGGTATATATATTTAATTTAGTAATACTATCTATAGGATAAGTATAAATAATATAAAGAAGCTAAAATACTAAATAGATTTATAAGGAGAGAGTATAAATAAGATAAGTCTTTTTTAGACAAGTACTTAATAAGTAAGAATACAACACCATTAATATAGAAAAACTTATTAAACTCCTAGTTATAGTAGGAGTATAATAGATAAAGGTATTATTAGATTTAGAATTATTTATAAACTTTATATTACTAAACGCAGCGTAATAAGCTAGACTTAAGCCTATAGAGAAGGAGTATCCCTATCTAGTCTATATCGCGAATAGAAAAGCTATACTAGGAGAACTAGTAGTAACGTACGAGATAACTATAATACTTACTATCTAAGGAAGAACTATAGAAGTATACCTAGATATCCTAGCCTTAGCTAGTAAAGATATTATATTAGGACTACTATAGTTATAAGAGTTTAATCCTAGAATTAATTAGAAATACTAGACCCTCTTATAGATAGACTATAAAGATATATATAGATCTAAGCCTACGTATTAATAGAATAAGATAGTAGATAAGAAGATAATTTATAAATTAACTACTTTATAACTAATATATAATAAAAGTATAGTTACCTCTATAGATACTAACTAGGTATTAGGTTATAAAGTAAGAGTATTAGAGAAACGCGTAACTCCTAATATCCTATAATAGTATAAGGAATTTAGTTACCTCTTTATAGAAGGGATAGAAGAAAACTCTCTACTAAAGTATTAACCCTAAGACTATATAATTATATTATAAGAAGGGAAGAAACTAACTTCTAGACCTATCTATAGACTATTAGAATAAGAGTTAGAAATACTTAGAGACTATATTAAGAAGAATCTTATAAAAGGTTATATATAGGAATTAATATTACTAGTAGGCTACCTAATATTATTTATACTAAAGAAATAAGAGCTACCTTAAGTATATATTAACTTTAGGAAGCTTAAAGATATTATAATAAAGAACTACTACCTACTACTAAATATTATAGAACTATAAGATAGATTAGTATACGTAAAGATATTTACGAAGCTAGATCTATAGGATAGTTACTACCTAATTAGAATAAAAGAAGGTAAAGAATAGAAGATAGTATTTAGAATACGCTATAGCTATTATAAGTATATAGTAATACTATTTAGGCTAACTAATATACTAGCTATATTCTAAGTATTAATTAATAATATACTTAGGGAATACCTAGATAAATATATTATAGTATATCTAGACGATATATTAATTTACTTATAGTTTATAGAAGAATATAAATAATATATTAAAACGGTATTAAGTAGCTTAGACTAGTATAATCTAAAGCTAAAACTAGAGAAATATAAATAGTATAAAATAGAAGTTGAATTTCTTAGATATATAATTAGTACTAAAGGAGTAAAAATAAGTAAAGAAAAGATTAAAGTAGTTAAAGTATAGAAAGAACTAAGAAATATTAAAGAGATATAGTTATTCTTAGAATTTATTAACTTTAATAGATACTTTATAAGGAACTTTTTAGAAAAAGCCTTACTACTTATAAACCTAATAAGGAAAGATACACCTTAGTTATAGATAAAAGAATATTAAGAAGTATTTAATAAACTTAAGATAGTTTATATAATACTACCTATATTAGTACTATTCTATAGAGGAGAATTATTAAGATTTAAGACTAATATATTAGACCTTATATACAGCGTAGTAGTACTATAAGAACGCGAAGAGAAATAGTACCTAATAGCCTACTACTCTAGAAAGTTCTTAGGACTAGAAGAATAATATAATATATACGATAAGGAATTACTTATAATAGTAAATATACTAAAATATTAGAGAATTTACGTAGAAAGTTACTTAGAACTTATAATATTTACTAATTATAAGAACTTAGTTATATTTATAATAACTAAAGCTCTAAATTAATAATAAACTAGATAGTTAGAACTCTTAGGATAATATAAATTTTAAATTATATATATACTAGGAAAAGATAATAGTAGAGTAGACGCCCTTAGCTGAAGATATAATATTATAGGAATAAAAGAAACTATTAAAGGAACTATACTAAAGTTCAACTAGGATAGATCACTAGGACTAGTAAATAAGATTAATATGAATTAAGAAATTAATAATCTTATAATAATTATAAATAATATACCTAAAGAATTATAGAAGGTAATTATAAGATAATATTATGACGATCTAGTATATAGATACTCTAGAATTACGAGAACTATAGAACTTATTAAGCGAAACTACGAGTTTAAGAATATAAAGGATAAGGTAATAACCTTTATTAGAAAATATATAGACTATTAGAAAAATAAATATAGTACTTACGTACTATATAGTAAGATGCAAGTAATAGAACTACTAGAATTTCCCTAGGAAGATATCTTAATAGACTTTATAATAGGACTACTACTATTAAAAGATCTAGCTATAGGAATTACGTATAACGTAATAATAGTTATTATATATAGATTTATTAAGTACGTAGAGATAATACTATTTAGGAATACCTATACTATATAGTAGTTAGTATTTATATTTCTAGATCGATTAATCTAATATTATAGAATACTAAAGTTAATTATTAGTAATAGAGATAAGCTCTTTACGTTAAACTTTTAGGTAACGCTATTAGTATTAATAGGAACGAAAAGAAAGCTATTAATAGCTTATTATCTATAGATAGATAGATAAATAGAAAGGATAAATTATACGATAAAAGTATATCTATAAATTTACGTTAATATATAATAAGATAATTAGGTATTATTACTACCTATAGTATAACTTGCGTATAATAATAAGTTCTTAGAATTAATAGGAAGAATACTATTCTTTATAAATTATAGAAGATATCTAAACCTATTTAAAAGAATATTACTAGGACTAAAGGTATAAGTAGTAATAGTAACTATAGATAAACTTAAGAAAGTATATAAAGAAATATAAGAAAAGATACTTAGAGTATAAGAAAGTAGTATTAAATATACTAATAAAAAAATAAAAAACAGCACCTCTACTAAGAGAGGGGGATAGAGTATATTTATATATAAAAAACCTATATATAAAATAGCTAAGTAAGGGACTTGATAATATTAAGGTTAGACTATTTTTAATTAAGTTATAAGACGGACCTATTACCTATACCCTATAGCTACTAAAGGATATAAAAATCCACCCTAGGTTCTATATAAGTAAACTTAAACCTATAGACCCTAAAACGCTACTATAGTAAAACTTCTACTACGAAATAGAAGAAGAAGACGAATTTAAAGTCGAAGATCTCTATAGATACTATAAGATAGGATAAGAAGAATTCTAGGATAGATATTTCTACTAAGAGTAGTTAGTAAAATAGAAAGGCTACCCTAACTTAGAAAATATATAGGAAGTAGAAGCTAACCTCTAGAACTATAAAGAACTACTTAGAAAAATAAGAAAGAAATATAGAAACTATCCCTATATAGGAATAATAGAACGATAATACCTAACTAAGGGCTACGTTAAAGAGATAATTTAGAAGAATAAGGATTAGAACTTATAAGAGCTAGAGACTTAATTAGAAGAACTAATAGGAGAAGTAATACCCTCTATAGTAATATATTTATCTAATAACCCTAGCGTAGACTAGAGTATAGGCGATATAGCTATACTAATTAAAAGGTTAGGATAGTTAAATATTTAACGAGAATCTAGTTTACCCTTTAACTCTAATTCTAATATAAGGTATAAGGCCTTATAATAAGTATACTCTTTAGTATATTATAGAATTTTCTTATTCTATAATAACTAGTTAATAATAACAGCTAGGAGTACCTTATCTTTATTAACCTTTTTCTTATACTCTTTATAAGTCTTATTAAGAGACTCCTAGGATATACTAATATATAGATAATTAAGGTAAGTATATTTAGTATACTTTAAATTAGTATTTAGTATAATATAATAAGAAGATCTAGAAATAGAATACTTAAGATAAAGAGTTTCTATAGGGTAATTAGCTTTAAGAATTTTAGAGACTAGATAGAGCTTTTACTTATAGGCTAATAAAGATATTATAGTAGGCTAACTTATAACTAGTATAGGGCACGCTACTTATAAGTTAGGACTAACCTAATTAGGAACTAAGGCCTAAGGGTAGACCTAACTAAAAGAGGGAGGATAGTATTATAACTCTAATAAGACTAGGAGCTAGTATAGGGTTACTATTAGACGTATATATAGGATAAAGTAATAGTTATTATATAACTACTTTAATTAAAGCGCGCAAGATAAAGCGCGTAAAGTTAAGCCCTTAATATAAAGTAATTATATTAAAGTAATTAATATAAAGCGCCTCTAGTATATATATAATCTAGATAATAAACCTTAAGGGGCTTATTATATTCAACTTAATAAACTTAATATAGTAATTTAAGTTACTACTTCTACGCTCTATTAAATCTAAGTAAGACTAAATCCCTCTTACCTTACTTTATCTTTAAGAACTAACCTTACTCTATTAAAATACTATAGTATCTTAGTAGACTCTTAATAGATTTAAGGCTATAGTAGAGGTAGAGTTAATAGCTAAGGAGCTAGTAATCGCGTATTAAGCGCGCTTAAAGCTATTAAAGGAGCGCTTTAATAAGGATCTAGTATATCTTAAAACTTAGTTTATAGGTAAGTTAGCTTAGGGAGAGATATACTAGGCGCTCTTAGAGAGTAAGAAAGTACTAGAGGTAGCGTAGAGAGATAATTAGGTTGTACTTTTTATAAGTACTATTACTGAATATAAGTCTTACCCTTAATACTATACTAAGAATATACTAAGACTACTCTAATAATATTTACTACCTAGTAACTTATCTTATATAGAGGCTCTATTAATATAGTAAACTCTCTTAAAATAATAAAAAACTCTTTAAATCTACCTTTAGAGATAAGGCTATTAAGCTACTAGGGATCCTAGAGATAATTAATAACTATAATAAGTATAAGAGTAAGGTAGATTAATTTAATTAGATAAGAAGCTACTATAGCGTTTAGTAAGTTAAGAGGCGTATAGAGAAGCCTCTATAGTACTTTTTACTAGATCTTATACTTAATAACTACTATAGGCTTTCCTTATACTCCTCCTCCTATGCGGCTAAACGTAGCGGCTATAAGTAGTTTCTTTACAACCTTATCGAGTAATTATATAAGCGCGGTAGCCGTCCTATATGAGGATCTAATAAGTAGACGAGACTTAACAACGTTATTGTTAGTAAGGAGAGTAAGTATACGTCTATAAAGCTCTTCGTAGAGTCTTAGCCCTATACGGCCTACTTAGAAGGAGGACGTAAGAAGGATGATAGCTGGAAGCCTCTTAGTCACGTGTCTAGTAATTCACGCTTACAACATGGCTCTCAGCGTGCTCCACGTACATCTTTTGGCTGTAGGCTTTGCCGACTACCTCTCTATAGGCTAGAAGTCAGGCCTAAGTGCTGGCAGGAGCACCTCCGACGGCATCGAACAGTCAGTTCAGTCAACGTAAAAGCAAGCTCGAATATCACGTAGTCTTATCTCAAAACCGTCAGAAATAAAGTCTCCATACAAACTTGTATACAAGGTTCATCAATCTCGGTGTTCTACCAAGTTCGGAGAGATCCACCGATTGGTCAACATTAGGTGGCCCGTGTACGGGAGATGTTGACGGTGCGGGGGATAATAAAAAAGTCTTCGAAAAGACTGCGCGCTGTGTATCCCAAAGGGATGTCACCCTGTAACTCACACCACCTACTATCGTAAGCACTAATGGCCCTTTAGGATTAGACGTCTCTCAACAATTTCAGCACAGCATGACACGTTACCCACTCACTTCTACTAGAATACCCCGCTTAGGTGACCTTCTCGGTCATATGCTTACGTTATGGTCAAAAAATCATGTGAAATCTTGTCAGTGCCAAGATTTGACCACATTTTCCACATTTTAGTAAAAGGAACCCTAACCCTAGTAGCCGCACCGCTAGTTTAGTTACGACGCGGATGGAAAATTAATACTCTATCGCGGTATAAGTAGCTATATATATATAGGCATATAGAGCTCTCTACTAAAATATCTCGTAATAATAGCTATTATCCGTAGCTATATAGCTTCAAGTTTAATGTTGGTTTTAGTGTTCAGATCCGGCGTTGAGCCGTCGGCTACGTTGAGGGGTAATCTACGGTACTGGCGACTTGCTTGTAAACTACGTTAGATGAGAATATTCTCGAGCCCCAAACATCGTTCGATCGAATGATTTGTGACGTCGAGATAGTGTCATCATGAGTTCCCAACAATCAATCGATCTACAGATTGATTACTCAATCAAGCGTAAAAAGGCCACTATGAGGACCGTGACGGACCTAATCTGGTAATCAATCTGTAGATCGATTGATCGTTGGGAACTCTGGTGTCATGGGTTCTTCCCGAAGTTTCTCTGAACTTTTTCAAACTTCGAAACCATAGGTTGTGAGACACGACGAGCAAACTCTAGGAACGTCATGATGATTCGAGAATATTATCCCTCGAATATATAAGGACCTCGAGGCTACCTCTCAAGGTCATCATTACAACCACAAAAAACAAGTTATTTATGCAATTACTGCGCACATCCATTCAACGAATTCCCCAACAACTCAATCGCATCATAAAGCCAACCACCACTCGAACCTTCACAACAACCCCAGCAACAATGTCTCTATTCCCACGCTTCACACAGGAGTTTGCTCCTATCTTCCGCCTTTTTGACGAATACGACCGTCAAACCTTCCGCGATATCGACCGTCAGTTCAAGAGTGTGCGGTCCTTTACTCCCAAATTCGACGTCAAGGAAACAAAAGATGGCTACGAACTCCATGGCGAACTTCCTGGCGTAGAACAGAAGAATATCAACATCGAATGGACTGACAACAACACCCTTACTATCTCGGGCCGCCATGAAGTCGTCCGGGAAGAGGGTCAGCGTCCCCAAGGCTTCATTGAGAGTAGCGAAGAACGGAAGAAGCTCGAGGACGAACCCACCGGCAGCAACAAAGAGTCTCAAGTTAAGCAGTCCGAGCAGCAAGAGGCGTCGAAGCAGGACGAGCCATCTAAGCCCAGGTACTGGGTTTCAGAACGCAGCGTTGGCGAGTTTCACCGGTCATTTGCCTTCCCTGCTCCCGTCGATCAGGATGCTGTCAAGGCAAGCTTGAAGAATGGCATCTTGAGCATTGCTATTCCAAAGGCTCAAGCTCCACAGAGCAGGAAGATCAATATTGAGTAAAGACGCGACGATAAATGTGTATATTCACCCGGTGCGGCAGCGTCGCCTCTTTACGGCCTCGCGGGGTTTTGTTTACATTCGGAGGTTAGCCTTTAACTGAGACACTTCGCCTCCAATCCTTGATTGTTTGATACAGTATAGCAATGGGTTTTTTTGAGGATAGGTTTGGAGTAGATTTTTTGTTGGATTTCTCTCGTTTGAAGTTAACAGGTTGTATACTTATAGTCCCTCAACAACATAAAACAGTAGTATAAGCTTTAACCAAGATCTTCACCAGGTGTTGCAATAATTCGTGCGCGATAAGGTAAGCGAGGTCGCCCATCCGCATCATCAACAATCAAAGCAAACTTTGGCATAATACGCCTTCTCAACACCACAAAATACGCCTATATAGCTCTTTAAATATCAAATTGAAGCCTCATGAGCTCGTCGTCAAATTTGGAGCTGAAATGACGCGGATTCTGACTTTAAATAGGCAATTGTATGGGGGTAGTGAAGATGAGCCATTTTGGTGAGGCTCGCTTAACTCATCGCGCACGAATTATTGCAATACCTGGTGTCTTTAAACTTTTGCATTATATAATAGGTGTCGAAATAGTCCTATTTATTTATACTAGGAAGTTAGCTAGTAGAATTTCTATTTAAAGCCGTTGTATGCTTATTATAACTTTATTACCTCTTCGTGTTACCTCTATCTATATAAAGGATAAGCTAGGTTATAGAAGCTCGTTAGCGTATTTTAGGTACTATACGCCTAGCTCCTTCACCCCTCCCTCCTAGCTCTCGCTAATTCAGCTTCTCTACTTTATCGTACTTCCCCTAATACTATAGTACTACCTAGTATAACTCTTGATTTTAACCTTCTTGAAGGCCTTAGTAGGCGTCGCAAGACCTAACTATTATGAGGCTGCGGGGTACGCGCTTGTAAGGCTATGCTAACTGTAGAGCTTCGAGCCGATTGCAGGGCTGCGAGCTTATACGATATATACTGTTCTACTCCAATAATCAACATCGTTGATTATTCGAACCTTTTTGGTTGTTTGGCGTAGTGGAGTAGAGCTGCGTTATAACAGCGCTCCCTATACTAAAATAGGTATTGTGTTAGAATTTTATTACTTGATTAAGTAAGCGCATATAGTCCCCCCTACTAATTTTAAGGCGCCTATCCTATTACTATCTATATATAAACGTAAAAAGGTTTATATATAAAATAGGTATATATCTATCTAAACTCTTTATTCTCTAAGTTTAAGTAGGATATAGGGATTATAGTAGATATTATAGGCTAATAAAATAGAGTAGTTTCTTAATAATAGAACTTAGTACGTAGGATAGCTAAGCGATAATACTATAGTAATAGAGTAAGAGTAGTATCTACTATAATACCTATAGCGCGCTTAAAAAGGTATTACTAGATAATTATAATAAAATATTCTACTTATTAGAAGAGTTTAGAGTACTAGTCTATAAGTAGTATTATATAGAGGTTATTAGTCTTAATAGGTATCTATAAAAAGAGTACTTAATACCTATAGTACTATAAAAAGATATTATATAGTACTTTTCTTATATTTTCTAGGTTAAGCTAAATATAGTTTAAGCTTCCTAAATAGCCTACTTAGATAATAGAAGAATTAGGTATACTATTAAATTATTATTAATATAGGACTTATAAGTTTATTACTATAAGTAGTATTAAAATCTATAAATATTATAAAAAAGAATACTAATAGGTATAAATAGATATAAACCTAGGTAACCTATAAGAGCTCGGGCTATTCCTCTAGTATATCCCTTACTAAGAGTTACCCCTAATAAGGGTACCCCTCTTAGGACCTAGACTCGATTATTATAGTATATCTTGCACCGTAGATACCTTATAATATAATACAATTATCTCTTATATTCTTATATTCCTATAAGCTTATATCTACTTATTAGGCTTCTTTTATTACTACCTCCTCTCTAGCTCCTAAGATTAGATTCTACTAATCTTAGCTTCTAACTAAACTAAGATTCTAGTTAGATATCTAAAAACTCCTAGATATCTTTAAATAAGGATTTATTAATACCTACTGTAAGGAGTATAATATAATCTAACGTAAGTTAACCTACGTTAAACGTTATATCTAGGAACTTAATACCTCTACTCTAGAGATCCTTCCTCTTATATAGGTATTTAAGTATAAGTTTAACTTAGATAGTTATCCCCTGAAGTATAAGGCGCGTATCTATATTAGAGGCGATCTTTAAATAACTATTAAAGATACTTATACGGCTACTCTTACTATCTAAATCTTTCGCGCCCTTATAGTAATTACTACCTACTTTAACCTAGAGATTAGATAATATAATACTATTAACGCGTTTATAAATATATCTCTTCCTTAACTAGTCTTTACTTATTAACTAGAAGGCTTTAATAATAGACTTTATATCTTAGAACTATAGCGAGCTCTATATAGTCTTAAGACCTCTCCTATTCTTTAGTATAAGAATCTTACGTAAACTCTTTAGTCCTTTAGCCTTACTCTAGTCCTTAACTACAATTATCTCTAGAAAAATAATCGTCTAATTATCTTCTTCTATATAGATAATATTATTACTATAGTAAAAACTAGCTACTCTACTACTCTAGACGAGTTTAAGCGTAAGCTCTATAAATACTATAAAATTACTAATCTTTAAGACTATAATCTATAGACCTTTTACAGTATTACTATATATAGAGATAGAGATAATAATATTTAGCTATCCTAGAAGGACTATATTAAAACTATCTATTATAGATATCCTTTACCTAAGCTATAGATAAAAGCTCCTATTACTCCTCTACTATTAGAAGAACTACTTCTCTCTACTAAAGTTAAGAATAATACTAATATATACTAGTACGCTTAAATAGTTGGATTAATTAGCTATACTATAGGAGCTACTAAGCCTTATATTACTAAGGCTTATTTAAAACTTATAGAATTCCTTATAAATCCTTCTACTATATATCTAGTAGCTATATACTACTACCTAGTATACTTATTTTATAAAAGAGACCTCGCACTATTATTAGATTTGCAGGTAATCTAAGGTCGAACTCAGTCATCTACTACTAGATAAAAGCGTTATTACAAGACTATCTAAGACTATGTCCGAGATCACAGCTAGCATAGCTAGTATAGCCGGTATGGCCAATATAGCCAACGTGACTAGTAAAGCTAATATCCGATAGCTTATAGCGTTATAGATGAGCTGCGTAGAACCAGTACTATTAAATAACTGCGTTGAGCTGGCTTAAACATACAATAGAGATAAGTGGATCTCCACCCTCCGAACCAAGAGACCTCAACAAGCTCTATAGATATAGATATATAAACTAGTAGAAAGCGCAGTAGATAGAAGAACAAGAACATCGATAGATAATAATTGAGAGCGTTTATAGACAATCAATCAATTATTTTACTACATCATTTATTATAGTCTTTTATTATACACCGTGTTCCTATACTGTACACCTATTAAACCTATCTCAAATCTAATAATTAAGAGTCTTACTACCTTAACTGAATTAAGCTAAACTAACAACTAAAATAAGTTAAGCTAATTAGTATACGAACCTATAGAAATTAGGTAGACCTAACTTCTATTAATTGGCTAGTTTCAACTAGCGCGCTCTATGATTAGCCCTTAGCGCGCCCTACTAAACTTCGAGCTTCACAAGCCTTAACTAAATTAAGCTAATTAGTAATTACTAATTAAAAATTACAATAACCTATTAAGCGCAACGCGATCCTATAGTGACGCTAAGGAATAACGCTAACTATACGGCCTAGTTAATATAGCTGCAATCTAGATGCGTAGTCTATAACGTCTAGGATAAAATCAACTTAGCTATAATAATAGAATTGATTTAAAGGCTACTAGTAGTTAGAGCCCTAGTAATCGCTAACTACGCGCTAGCTGTAAATATCTAGGAACTAGTACGTTAATCTAAATTATTAACTGCAGGACTTAAAGCGTTTAAGGAAGATCTTGAATACTATAAGACTCTCTCTAAATAATACTAAAGTAACTAATACGAATTTG
This sequence comes from Phaeosphaeriaceae sp. PMI808, assembly GCA_021365335.1. Lineage (NCBI taxonomy): Eukaryota > Fungi > Ascomycota > Dothideomycetes > Pleosporales > Phaeosphaeriaceae > Phaeosphaeriaceae sp. PMI808. Next base: position 15,182 of record JAJTIZ010000174.1, on the reverse strand, counting down.
AGAAGGAGTAGGCGAGCTTATAGTAGATTATAGTATTTATCCAATTATTAGTTATACTATATCTACTACGCACCTACTACTTACTAGATTAGTTACTACAATAGTAGCTTACTAACCTTAAATAAACTATTAGCATTAATAAGTAGTTAGAGAGAGAGTAAGCTTATAAGCGCTATATCTACTCACTTAAACTAATAAGGAGTGTATTAAATTAGGAAACCTAGCTAGCTAAGTATAACTAAGCTACTACTAACGCAGAAGCTTATAAAGTAGTAGAGGTATTATAGATCGACGTAGTTATAAAAGACTTTCTCTTAGTAATTAATAAGATTACTCCTATATAGTCTATAACCTTTCAAGATTATAGTTGATTTAAAGATTATATAACCTATAAGGAGATAATAAAACGATTCTAAGAATACTTAATAGTAAATTATCCTCTTAAATTAGGGAAAAATAGGGCTACTTTTATAGTTAATAATACCTTATTAGATCTTCCTACTAGTAGTAAAACTACCTAGGGTAGGACTAGGGATACCTCTCCTATAGAATATAATCTACTACTAAACTAAGGTAGACTTTAGTTGAACCTAAACTAGGGTAGACTCTAGTATAAAAATCAACCTAGCTAAAATAGTAATAATATATAATTAACTAGGTAAACTATAGTAGAGGAAAAATACCCTACTTGCGGTAAATTCTATAACCTAAGGGAATACTATTATATTAATCTAGATATAGCCCCTCTATATTAGAATCTAAATAAGACTCTATAAGAGCTTATTAACTATAAACGTAAAAATAATACTATATTTCAAGGATTAATTAGAGGATAATCTAAAGCTCGCTTTAGGCGATTACTAACTCTAATGCCTAGAGATTAAGAATAACTATATAGCTAAAGAGTTGCGAGTATTAAAGGGACCTTTACTACTATATCCTTTTAAACTATAATAAATAACTATAATAAATATCTACTATAGGATTTATTTATCCTTAATTTAGGTATAACCTACTACATTATAAATAACCCCGATCGTATCTACAACTATCGCCTACCTACTTAAGAAGACTATATCTAGGCTAGTAATTTAAAGATATAGGTGAAGGGATATAGATCTATTAATCTAACGTTAAAGAATTAATCTAAGGTGAATTATCTAGTTTTATATAATGTAGCTATATACCTAGATATCTACTATAACCTAGTCTTATTCTAATTACTTCGATAGAGAGGAATATAGTAGAATACCTAATTAGAACTAATAACCCTAAATAAACCAGATAGGTAGATAATTAGAAATCTTACTAAGATCTATAGCTAATAGGTACTCGAGTTTTATCTATTATAAGAAGCGATGTATTATACCTATAAACCTAGGTTAACTAGAGTAACTATACTTATATAGTATAAGAGACTTAGCTATCTAGGACTAGTAGTAATTAAGTACCTTATCTAGTAAACTTAAGGGTACGCGTAAAAGGAGTAACTACTATTAAATGTAACTCCTGTAGTAAAGCTAAGATAAGACGTTAAATTAGCCGCGCACTATAAATCAGCTATAAAGGACTAGGAGAAAGAATCTTAATTAATTTCTACTTATATAAAGTATAGAGCTTTAATAAAGAAAAGAGCTAGATACTAGTTACTAAGAAGATTTCTAAACTATAGTAGGACTTCTACTTTATAGATAACTAATTAGTAAAGTTAATTATTAAGATACTAGAAAACCTTATTCTCTTCTTAAAGAATTAGTATAATATCTTAGTTAAAGTAGTCGAAGCTAATAAGAGATAACTATAGTAAAACTAGAAGTCTAGTATTAGCTAAACTTATAAGGTATTACTATTAAACCTTTAGCTCTAGATACTTAAGCTTAAAATAGAGGAGCTAAGCGCGCTAGAGGTATTAATAAGGAGAAATATATAATATAGCTTAATACTAATCTACCTTAGGAACTCTAGCTAGAAATTACTAGAGCTAGAGTATACTTTATAACTAAATACTAAGTTACTTAAATAACTAGAAAACGCTATATAAGACCTTCTTTATAGGAGTAGCTTATAATTAAGGAATTATAGTATTATAAGAAAGCCTAATCTAGCTTATTTAAAAGCCTATAGGTATAAAGCTTTTATAATAACTAATAATACCTACTATAGTAAATTAAGACTCTAGTAGCTAGATCTAAAGGCCTAGATTAAATACCTTATTAGATACTAGTTATTAAATATCTACTAGATATAGGTACTATCTATAGCTAAGGTAATAAGTACTTAAGATATTATCTTTAATAAGTATATAATCTTTAATAGTAAAATAGAGGACCTAATAGATAACCTTATATATTAAATACTAGAAGAGATTACTACTTATATAAGAACTATTAAGCTCCTAATACTAGTTTATTAGCTAGAAATAGAGTCTTTCTATAAGGATAATACTAATCTAAAATATTAATAATAAAGTAGACCTACTAGGCTACTATTAAGAAGAAAGATTAGAGATTATTACCTAACTCTATTACTATCTCTACTACTAGTAGTACTCTAGCTTAATTAATAACTAGAGACTAGTATTATATAAGTTATCTAAAATTAGCTTAGGTAGAGAATAGTTAACTACTATAATAAAAACCTATAATAACTAAGGATTATCTAAAACTATTCTATAGGTAGTAGCCTTTATAGTAGGTACTTAGGTAGGAAATATTAGTAATATAGAGGAGAGTTAATAGATAAAGTAAAGATAAAAAGAATACTTACTAGGGCTTAAAGCTCTATCTAGTTAATCCTACCTCTACTAATATACTAAATAAACCTAGATAACTATCTAATAGGTAAGCTATTTAAAGAAGCTAAATACTTATATAATAAGCTACTAAAGATAAGATTATAGACTAAAGTACTAGCTAATCTAATTAAATAAATAGGTAATAGATACTTAATTATATATAGGTTTATACCTATAAATTAGATAAATACTACTAGTTTATTAAATATAAAGCCTAACTAGTAGTATATAGAGATTAGTAAAGAAACGTTATATTATAAGATACCTATACTATAATACTAGCTAGCTACTCCTTCTAGATACTTATAGTAATTATAGCTAAATATAATCTTAAACTAAAATAGTATAATATAATAAATACCTTTATCTATACTATAATAGATTAAAAGATCTATATAAAGATACTAAAAGATACTAAAAGAAGGGAATAATCCTTTAGGTCTAAAAAGCTTTATATAGACTATATATTTTATCTCTACTATAGTAGAAAGAGTTTACTTTATTACTAAAGTCTCTTAGATTTTAAATAGTACTCTATAAACTATATTATATAGTAAAAGATAGTATTATTATCTTCTTCTATATAGATAATATTATTATAGCCTATAATAAAAAGAAGACTAAAGAAGTAGAAAAAGTAACTAATCTCTTAAGAGAGAAGTATACTATACTATTATAAGGAGATAGTTACCTAGTAATACCTCCTCTAAGATAGGATAGCTACTAAAGGGAATAAATTACTCTATCTAAGAGTAGATAACTAAGCTAAATAGTAGCTATATAATTAATAGATAGATTAGTTGATATCTAATCCTTAATAAGATAAAAGTAGATATAGAGATTATACTCGAGCCTCTTACCCCTAAACTAGCTAAACTAGCTATAATTAGGCTTTACCTTTAGTACTAGTATAATACTATTACTAGAGGAGTAGATCTCTAATAGTTCCTTAGTATAGAGATAATCTAGAAAGAGAGTAATAACTTATCTAGCTCCTATAGACTATATATATTAATAAGATATATTAGCTTACTAATAAATAAGACGTCTACTATAATACTCTAATAGCTACTTCTAAGCTTTAGCTTTATACTAGCTTAGTAATACTATCTAAGATTAATAAGTACTAGCGTAAAATTAGCTCTCTCCTATTTACTATAGTAACTACTAGACTAGATATAGTATTTATAATATTATAATTAGCTCGATTCCTTATAAACCTAAATACTATATACTAAGAAGCTACTAACTAAGTACTTATATATCTATTAAGAATAAGATAGAGAGTACTCTAACTAAGAGGAGGTAATTTACTCTAAGTAGCTAGTAATACCTCCTTTACTAATAATACTCTAGATAGAAAGAGCTCCTAAGAATATATAATTAAACTATTTAATAGTCTTATTATATAGAGAGCTAATAAATAAGATACTATTACTACTTTAATAACTAAAGCTAAATTACTAGCTCTATCTTAAGTAGCTAAAGAAGCTATCTTTATATTATAATTACTAGATAAGCTAAAGGTTAAACTACTAATAATATTATAGTTATAGTAAGGTTACTAGACCTTAAACCTATAGAACCTAATAGCGAACTAGAAGAGAATATCTATAATAAATACTAAGATAATAGATTATATAATAATATTATATATATATAGTAGCTCTAGCTATTACGTACTATAGAGTATATATAGTAGGAGCTTCTAGTAAAGGGGTAACTAGATATATAGGCCTATAGCCTATATATATAGTTCCCCTATATAGATCGTAGATCGATTATATATAGAAGAATAACCTTGAATATATATATAGATCTAAGAGTTTACACTTAACCCCTATATAATATTATACTAAGCTTACTATATACTTTCGCGCTATAGAGGAAGCCTATAAATACTAATTAGTAAGTAATTAACTTTATCTATAAATTAGCTAAGTAAAGATAGAGTTAAACCTTCTAGTAGAAGTTAGTCTCTATTTCGTACGTATCCTAAATAGAAATAACTAGAGATAAGAAGATTAATTACTAAACTATATAGACTAAAAATACTTATAGTTATATACCTAGTAATAGAGTATACAAGTCGTCTAAGATCCTATATAGAATAATAGGAGATAGTATATAACTTATATAAATAAATAATAATACGCTATACGATTAAAACTAGATAGTAAAACTATCTAAATACTATCTAAATAAGATACCTAGTCTAGACCTATAAGCTTGTATAGGAGCTACTAAGATATAATAGAAGATAAAGAATAATAGGAAGATATAGTAAGAGGTATAAGTATCTTAATACTAACCCTCTAGAAAGAGGTAAAATTAGAGTATTAGATAGCCTTAATTAATATATCCAACCTAATACTAGAGTAACTAGCCTTATATACTAGATACGCGCTATATAAACTATAGCTTATAAACCTTATAGGTAAGGAGTTCCTCTAAGTATTTATTAAAGACTTTAATAAATAGATAGAGGACTACTAGGAACGAATTAACCGCGCGTTCTATAGAGAACTACTAGTAGTACTAGCTAGTAAAGGGATAAACTATACCCTTAAAGTTAAGGATCTCTAGAGTAAGAAGCTATATAGTATAACCTAGGGAAGGTATATATTAGGAAATCCAATTCCTATATAGATAAACCTAACTATAAGAATAGAAACCCTATATAAAGATATTAAAGGTAAGAAACCCTAGGTAGTATATATAGAGCTAGTAGAACTAAACTAATAAGTACTAGTACTATTAAGATAACTATCCCTAATACTAGCGCTAGTACTATACTTACCTATCTCCTATATAACTAAAGTAAACGTACTATTATATTACTAGTAGGATTAGTAACCTACCTAGAACCTACCTACTAAGGTATACTAGTAAACTATAATACTCTATAATCTATATAAATTACCCTTAACCTAAACCTACGCTAATAATAAGCTACTACCTAAGAAACTTATCTAATTCTAGAAGGTATAGAAGAAGGATAATAACTATATAGGAAAACTATATAATATCTTTATAAATAAAACTAGGATCTTTATTAAACTATACTAGAGATTAGATATTAATAAAGTATAATATCTAAATATCTTTCTAGATATCCTAGAAGGCCGTATAAATATATATTATATATATAATATAGGCCCTAGCTATAACTAGAAATACCTATATAAAAAACTTAATAACTACTTTAATACTAATATTAACTATAACTAGTACTAGACTAACTAGATAATAATATCGTTCGCATAATATAAATATAAGAACCTAACCCTAAACCTATATAAAGTCCTAGAGATTATAATTAATAAGCTAACTCTTATATAGAGGGCGCTTAGACGGGATTTTTAGGGGGAAGTCCCCCTATATACTATAGTAGTACGAGCTTACTAAGGCTAACTAGAACTAAAGTAAGCTATATTCTTAATTAAGCTAATATATAAAGTACTATTTAGTAATCTATAATCTATACTTTAGATTATAATAGATAGATAGGTAAACTAATACCTATAAGAGCTAAAGGAATTATACTATATAGATTAATAGTATACCTTAATACTACGTACGGGATACCTAGGTAGTAGGAGTAGAGGGAATAAACCCTCTTCCTTTATAAAGAGAATAGGAGTATCTTCTACACGAGGAAAATAATAATATAATAGATTATCTAGGTAAACCCTAAAACGCTACTTTATTTACTATAAGGAGGGATATTAGTTATTAAATTATCTACGTATAGATTAATTAAGAGCTAGACGCTAATATATTAGCTTATATAAAGAATTCTATAGTAATACCCCTTTATAAGAAGATATAATAGCTTATATTATAAGCTTTAAAGGAATATCTAATAGTAAAGTAGATAATAAGACTATATAGGAGGATAAGTAGGAATTAGATTATAACTAAGATAATAGTAACTAAGCTATCTACTATCTAACTTCTACTATATATCTTTATTGCATAACTAGTAAAGATATATATAGTATAGATATATAATATTAAGTAGACTAGTTTATACTAGATAGAAGATACTACGCGATATACTAAGGCGAACTATAGGATACTAGCGTAGTAATAGTCTTAATAGTTAGTAAAATATAGCTAGAGGTATATATACGTAAGAACCCTCGCACGAAGATAGACTAGACCCTAGAAATAAGTAATATTAGCTTTAGAGGATAGAACCTAAAGAGATTACTAGGAACTATATATATTACTAACCTAGTAGGAATAGTTATATACTACGTACTAGATACTCCTATACTATTCCTACTATACCTAGTAGATACTAATCACCTAGGCGCGTACTTTAATAATATATTAAACGTTATTATACGTAAGGATAGTATAATAGTCCCTATTATACGTAAATAGGGATACCTATTCTTTAATATTAGTAAGGAAGAAACTACTTCCTTCTTTATAGAAATAGAACTATAACGCCTATATTATAGATTTAGATACCTATATATAAAATAACTTTATAAGATACTTATAGAAGTAGGCTATAAAGTAGACGCCTCTATACTAAAAGTAATCTAGAAGTTCTACTACTTCTATTAATAATAAGGACCTTACTATAAAGGTTTAAATTTATAATTAAGGATAACTTATACTTTAACTATAAGATTATCCTTAATATCGTACGAATTAGTAATAAGGATATACTATATATTATTAATGTAGATACAGCGTTCTAAGTAGTAATATTCTTGAAGTCTATATCTATATAAGATACCTAGGAGGTACTATATAAGTAATAGATTAATACCTACTAAGGACCCCTAGATTATATCATATATAACCTAGGAACTAACTTTACTATAGAAGAGTTTAGGACCTATATAAAGATTATTAGCGTAGAATATAGATAAATACTAGTAGAAGTATACTAGGTAGTAGGAAAGATTAAACGCGTATACATACTACTAAGATATACGTTTAATATCCTAAGAGTAGAATTAGATAGTAGTATAGATAATAAGGCTATCCTATAAATAGTAGTTAAAGCCCTTAATAATATAGCTAGCCTAAATAGGCTTATACTAACGCTACTAGTCTTTAGAACCTACCTAAGGATTAACGTTAACTTACCCTATTACCTAAGATAATATAAAGAGTAAATACTATATATAAGGCTATAAGAATACTTAGGAATAAGAGGGTAAGAGCTAATATTAACTATACGATTAATACCTATAATAGTATAAAGTGTATAAGATTCTAAACCTCCTACTTAACTCTAAGATTATAGTTTTAGAGAGAGAAAGGTAGATAGATAGGCCTATATAAGCTTAAAGGTATTAAAGGTAAAAATATAATAGTTAAGCTTAATAATAGACTAGTTATATTTAGATATACTTAAGCTAAACTATACTACTATACTACTTAGCTATAAAAGCTATATTATATAGAAGAACTAGCTAACCTAGATAAGCTACTCCTACTATAGGTTAAACTACTCTATATACGCGCGCGTAGAAGCCTATAAGAGTAGATAATAAGAGGCTAAAACTACCTATAAGAAAGGGTAAGAACCTTCTAGGAATAAACCTTAGTAGTAGCTATAGGTATACTATAGCCTATAGGGGTAAAAGAGCGTAACCTTTATAAGGAGAGGAGAGATTAGATAAAGAGGATATACTAGAGAGAGGAGCTATATAGTAAGAAATAGACTATATAGGAATACTAAGGCGCTATACGTATAAGCTAAGTAACTATAACCTAGGAAAAGAGGAAGACCTAGGAAGTATATATAGTAATATATATAGTTATTCCTTACCTAGAAGGAAAAGAATAACTATAAGTTAGTAGTTAAACTATAAAGAAGGAGTAATAATAATACTAGGAGTACCTTTAAAGAATCTAATTATATAGAGATAGATATACTTATCTCTAATAGTATATTTAAAATCCTCTACCTTAATAAAAATAAGTACTATAGTAGGATCTTTAACCTCTAACTTATATAAGAGATTAAAGGAAAGATAATATAACTATATAAGAAATCTAGGCTAGTACTTATAGGCTACTTAGATACTAGTAAGGAGGAAATCCTTACTTAGTCTCTAATAATCTAGTAGATAAGCTAGAGACTAATACTAGTAATAGGTGTATTACTAATAGCTATACATAGGATATACTATAAGCTTAGAGATATTACTTAAGCCTATATATAATTAAGGATAAACTTCTCTATACGCTATATATAAAACCCTAAAGGAACTATAGAACTTATTCCTACTAAATATAATCCTATATATTATATAACTACTATATAGTATAGTAGAATTAGGCCTATATTAGTTTAAGACCTATTATAACTATTATAAGGATAAACTAAGAATAAGAACTTTATTATATAACCTATATCTATTAATTATAGATAAGGGATAAAGTATATTTAGGATTACTAGTCTATAAATAGATAATATAATTAGTATTATTACCCTAGCCTTTATATAGAAAGAATAAGAGGAACTAGATAAAGTAAAGTTCTATAAAAACTAAAGATAATCCTATCTAAAGACTAACCTATTAAATTTAATAGAGGAAGAATTATAATAGTATAAAATAAGATTAAACTTATATAGAAAGGATAAACTAGTAACCTCTATATAATAGACCTAATAGTATAAGATACTACCTAATAGTATATTATATAGAGAGCTAGGAGTATATATATTATATTAGTATACTAACTAGAGGTAGTATTTAACCTATTAGTAGCTATATAGATAATAGTACTATCTATAGAGGATATTAATACCCTTAATATAACTTTAATAGTAAATTAATAACCTAGAAGAGGCCTAATTTATCTATATAGTAGACTATACAAATATTTATCTTTATAGATAATATTTATAAATAATAAGGACTTAGCTCCTAGTTAGATTTATTATTATCTATAATATATAAAGGATAGGTATAACTTTAAAATTATATAATATATACTATATATTAAAGAATTCTATAAATATTATAAGAATACTTTATAAGCTATTATATTAGTTATATTATATAGATTTTAAAGTTATACCTATCCTTTATATAGCTCTATTACTAGGATAATAATAAATCTAACTAGGAGCTAAGTCCTTATTATTTATAAATAATCTATCTATAAAGATAAATAGTTTTATATTAGCTATAGTAGAATAAATATTAGGCCTCTTTCTAGGTTATTAATTTACTATTAAATTATATTAAGGTATTATATCCTCTATAGATAGTACTATTATCTATATAGCTACTAATAGGTTAAATACTACCTCTAGTTAGTATACTAATATAATATATATACTCTAGCTCTCTATATAATATACTATTAGGTAGTATCTTATACTATTAGGTCTATTATATAGAGGTTACTAGTTTATCCTTTCTATATAAGTTTAATCTTATCTTATACTATTATAATTCTCCCTCTATTAAATTTAATAGGTTAGTCTTTAGATAGGATTATCTTTAGTTTGTATAGAACTTTACTTTATCTAGTTCCTCTTATTCTTTCTATATAAAGGCTAGGGTAATAATACTAATTATATTATCTATTTATAGACTAGTAATCCTAAATATACTTTATCCCTTATCTATAATTAATAGATATAGGTTATATAATAAAGTTCTTATTCCTAGTTTATCCTTATAATAGTTATAATAGGTCTTAAACTAATATAGGCCTAATTCTACTATACTATATAGTAGTTATATAATACGTAGGATTATATTTAGTAGGAATAAGTTCTATAGTTCCTTTAGGGTTTTACGTATAGTATATAGAGAAGTTTATCCTTAGATTATATATAGGCTTAAGTAATATCCTAAGCTTATAGTATATCCTATGCGTAGCTATTAGTAATACGCCTATTACTAGTATTAGTCTCTAGCTTATCTACTAGATTATTAGAGACTAAGTAAGGATTTCCTCCTTACTAGTATCTAAGTAGCCTATAAGTACTAGCCTAGATTTCTTATATAGTTATATTATCTTTCCTTTAATCTCTTATATAAGTTAGAGGTTAAAGATCCTACTATAGTACTTATTTTTATTAAGGTAGAGGATTTTAAATATACTATTAGAGATAAGTATATCTATCTCTATATAATTAGATTCTTTAAAGGGTACTCCTAGTATTATTATTACTCCTTCTTTATATAGTTTAACTACTAACTTATAGTTATTCTTCTCCTTCTAGGTAAGGAATAACTATATATATTACTATATATACTTCCTAGGTCTTCCTCTTTTCCTAGATTATAGTTACTTAGCTTATACGTATAGCCTTAGTATTCCTATATAGTCTATTTCTTACTATATAGCTCTCTCTCTAGTATATCCTCTTTATCTAATCTCTCCTCTCCCTTATAAAGGTTGCGCTCTTTTACCCCTATAGGCTATAGTATACTATAGCTACTACTAAGGTTTATTCCTAGGAAGGTTCTTACCCTTCTTATAGGTAGTTTTAGCCTCTTATTATATAGCTCTTATAGGCCTTCTACGCGCGCGTATATAGAGTAGTTTAACCTATAGTAGGAGTAGCTTATCTAGGTTAGCTAGTTCTTCTATATAGTATAGCTTTTATAGCTAAGTAGCTAGTAGTATAGTTTAGCTTAAGTATATCTAAATATAACTAGTCTATTATTAAGCTTAACTATTATATTTTTACCTTTAATACCTTTAAGCTTATATAGGCCTATCTATCTACCTTTCTCTCTCTAAACTATAATCTTAGAGTTAAGTAGGAGGTTTAGAATCTTATATAACTTTATACTATTATAGGTATTAATTATATAGTTAATATTAGCTCTTACCCTCTTATTCCTAAGTATTCTTATAGCCTTATATATAGTATTTACTCTTTATATTATCTTAGGTAATAGGGTAAGTTAACGTTAATCCTTAAGTAGATTCTAAAGACTAGTAGCGTTAGTACGAGCCTATTTAGGCTAGCTATATTATTAAGGCTTTAACTACTATTTATAGGATAGCCTTATTATCTATACTACTATTTAATTCTACTCTTAGGATATTAAATATATATCTTAGTAGTATATATACGCGTTTAATCTTTCCTACTACCTAGTATACTTCTACTAGTATTTATCTATATTCTATACTAATAATCTTTATATAGGTCCTAAACTCTTCTATAGTAAAGTTAGTTCCTAGGTTATATATAATATAATCTAGGGGTCCTTAGTAGGTATTAATCTAGTACTTATATAGTACCTCCTAGGTATCTTATATAGATATAGACTTCAAGAATATTACTACTTAGAACACTATATCTATATTAATAATATATAGTATATCCTTATTACTAATTCGTGCGATATTAAGGATAATCTTATAGTTAAAGTATAAGTTATCCTTAATTATAAATTTAAACCTTTATAGTAAGGTCCTTATTATTAATAGAAGTAGTAGAACTTCTAGATTACTTTTAGTATAGAGGCGTCTACTTTATAGCCTACTTCTATAAGTATCTTATAAAGTTATTCTATACGTAGGTATCTAAATCTATAATATAGGCGTTATAGTTCTATTTCTATAAAGAAGGAAGTAGTTTCTTCTTACTAATATTAAAGAATAGATATCCTATTTGCATATAATAGGGACTATTATACTATCCTTATATAATAATATTTAATATATTATTAAAGTACGCGCCTAGGCGATTAGTATCTACTAGGTATAGTAGGAATAGTATAGGAGTATCTAGTACGTAGTATATAACTATTCCTACTAGGTTAGTAATATATATAGTTCCTAGTAATCTCTTTAGGTTCTATCCTCTAAAGCTAATATTACTTATTCCTAGGGTCTAGTCTATCTTCGTGCGAGGGTTCTTATATATATATACTTCTAGCTATATTTTACTAACTATTAAGACTATTACTATACTAGTATCCTATAGTTCGCCTTAGTATATATATAGTATCTTCTATCTAGTATAAACTAGTCTACTTAATATTATATATCTATACTATATATATCTTTACTAGTTATATAATAAAGATATATAGTAGAAGTTAGGTAGTAGATAGCTTAGTTACTATTATCTTAGTTATAATCTAATTCCTACTTATCTTCCTATATAGTCTTATTATCTACTTTACTATTAGATATTCCTTTAAAGCTTATAATATAACTATTATATCTTCTTATAAAGGGGTATTACTATAGAATTCTTTATATAAGCTAATATATTAGCGTCTAGCTCTTAATTAATCTATACGTAGATAATTTAATAACTAATATCCTCTTATAGTAAATAAAGTAGTTTTAGGGTTTACCTAGAAGTCTATTATATTATTATTTTCCTTATATAGAAGATACTCCTATTCTCTTTATAAAGGAAGAGGTTTATTCCCTCTACTACTACTACCTAGGTATCCTATACGTAGTATTAAGGTATACTATTAATCTATATAGTATAATTCCTTTAGCTCTTATAAGTATTAGTTACCTATCTATCTATTATAATCTAAAGTATAGATTATAGATTACTAAATAGTACTTCGTATATTAGCTTAATTAAGAATATAGCTTACTCTAGTTCTAGTTAGCCTTAGTAAGCTATACTACTATAGTATATAGGGGGACTTCCCCTAAAAATCCCGTCTAAGCGCCCTCTATATAAGAGTTAGCTTATTAATTATAATTCTAGGACTTTATATAGGTTTAGGTTAGGTTCTTATATTTATATTATGCGAATAATATTATTATCTAGTTAGTCTAGTACTAGTTATAGTTAATATTAGTATTAAAGTAGTTATTAAGTTTTCTATATAGGTATTTCTAGTTATAGCTAGGGCCTATATTATATATATAATATTATTTATAGCCTTCTAGGATATCTAGAAAGATATTTAGATATTATACTTTATTAATATCTAATCTCTAGTATAGTTTAATAAAGATCCTAGTTTTATCTATAAGATATTATATAGTTTTCCTATATAGTTATTATCCTTCTTCTATACCTTCTAGAATTAGATAAGTTTCTTAGGTAGTAGCTTATTATTAGCGATAGGTTTAGGTTAGGGGTAATTTAATAGATTATAGGGTATTATAGTTTACTAGTATACCTTAGTAGGTAGGTTCTAGGTAGGTTACTAATCCTACTAGTAATATAATAGTAGTTTACTTTAGTTATATAGGGATAGTAAGTATAGTAATAGTACTAGTATTAGGGATAGTTATCTTAATAGTATAGGCGCTTATTAGTTTAGTTCTACTAGCTCTATATATACTACCTAGGTTTCTTACCTTTAATATCTTATATAGGGTTTCTATTCTTATGTTAGGTTTATCTATATAGGAATTAGATTTCCTAATATATACCTCCCTAGGTATACTATATAGCTCTTACTCTAGAGATCCTTAACTTTAAGGGTATAGTTTATCCCTTTACTAGCTAGTACTACTAGTAGTTCTCTATAGAACGCGCAGTTAATTCGTTCCTAGTATCCTCTATCTATTTATTAAAGTCTTTAATAAATACTTAGAGGAACTCCTCCCTATAAGGTTTATAAGCTGTAGTTTATATAGCGCGTATCTAGTATATAAGGCTAGTTACTCTAGTATTAGGTTGGATATATTAATTAAGGCTATCTAATACTCTAATTTTACCTCTTTCTAGAGGGTTAGTATTAAGATACTTATACCTCTTACTATATTTCCTATTATTCTTTATCTTCTATTATATCTTAGTAGCTCCTAACAGCTTATAGTCTAGACTAGGTATCTTATTTAGATAGTATTTAGATAGTTTTACTATCTAGTTTTAATCGTATAGCTTATTATTATTTATTTATATAAGTTATATACTATCTCCTATTATTCCATATAGGGTCTTAGATAACTTATATACCCTATTACTAGGTATAACTATAAGTATTTTTAGTCTATATAGTTTAGTAATTAATCTTCTTATCCCTAGTTATTTCTATTTAGGATACGTACGAAATAGAGACTAACTTCTACTAGAAGGTTTAACTCTATCTTTACTTAGCTAATTTATAGATAAAGTTAATTACCTACTAATTAGTATTTAGGCTTCCTCTATAGCGCGAAAGTATATAGTAAGCTTTATATAATATTATATAGTTAAGTTAATTAAGTATATATATTTAAGTTATTCTTCTATATAATCGATCTAATCTATATAGGGAACTATATATAGGCTATAGGCCTATATATCTAGTTACCCCTTTACTAGAAGCTCTACTATACGTACTCTATAGTACGTAATAGCTAGAGCTACTATATATATATATATTATTATATTAATCTATACTATATTATAGATATTCTTTTCTAGTTCGCTATTAGGTCTAATTAAGTCTAGTAACCTTACTA
>JAJTIZ010000173.1:0-73977 GCA_021365335.1 Phaeosphaeriaceae sp. PMI808 | reverse complement strand
AAATTAGGGTATAGGAAGCTACTAATTATATAGTATATTCTAATAGAAGGAACTAACTAGAAGACCTAAAAACCTAAGAGATCTACTATATAAATAAATATAATAATACTTTACTCTATAAGTAATTCTAGATAGACTACTATTTCTCTCTAGATTCTATATATAACTAATCCCTAGTATATAGGTATTAGGAATAATAGGCTATATAGTAGAAGATACTAATAAGTAAAGGAGAAATAAATTAGATAGGAGGAACTAAGAGGAAAGGGAAATATTTAAGGAAGGTAAGAATAAATTAATAGGAATATATAGAAGAGAATAAGTACTAGATACTAGCTATAAAGGTATAAAAAGAAAAAGTTACTAGTATCTATATATAGTAGCTCTAGCTATTATATACTATAGAGTATATATAGTAAGAGCTTCTAGTAAAGGGGTAACTAGATATATAGGCCTATAGCCTATACGTATAATTCCCTTATATAGATTATAGATTAATTATATATAGAAGAATAACTATAAATTATACCTTTACTTAAGAGAATTAACTTGAATACTATATAATATTATATAAAGCTTACTATATACTTTCGCGCTATAGAGGAAGCCTACGAATAACTACTACTATTAAAAGACCTAGCTATAGGAATTACTTATAACGCGATAATAGTTATTATATATAGATTTATTAAATGCGTAGAGATAATACTATTTAGGAATAACTATACTATATAATAGTTAGTATTTATATTCCTAGATCGAATAATTAGATATTATAGTATACTAAAGTTAATTATTAGCGATAGAGATAAGCTCTTTATATCTAACTACTAGACTACGCTATTAGCCCTAATAGGAACGAAAAGGAAGCTATTAATAGCTTATTATCTATAGATAGATAGATAAATAGAAAGAATAAATCGTATAATAAAAGTATATCTATAAATTTACGTTAATACTTAATAAAATAATTAGGTATTATTACTACCTATAGTATAACTTATATATAATAATAAGTTCTTAGAATTAATAGGAAGAATACTATTCTTTATAAACTATAGAAGATATCTAAACCTATTTAAAAGAATATTACTAGGATTAAAGGTATAAGTAGTAATAGTAACTATAGACGAACTTAAAAAAGTATATAAAGAAATATAAGATAAAATACTTAAAGTATAAGAAAGTAGTATTAGATATACTAATAAGAAACGAAAAATAGTACCTTAGCTAAAAGAGGGGGATAAAGTATATTTATATATAAAGAATCTATATATAAAATAACTAAGTAAAGAACTTAATAATTTTAAGATTAGACTATTTTTAATTAAAGAATAAAATAGACTAGTTAATTATACTTTAGAACTTCTAAAAGATATAAAAATCTACTCTAGGTTCTATATAAGTAAACTAGAACCTACTAACTAAGAAATACTAATATAGTAAAACTTCTACTATAAAATTAAAGAAGAAAATAAATTTAAAGTTAAAGATCTCTATAGATACTAAGAGATAGAATAAGAAGAATTTTAAGATAGGAACTTTTATTAAGAATAGTTAGTTAAATAGAAAGGCTACTTAGAATTAGAAAATATATAGGAACTAGAAGCTAACCTATAGAACTATAAATAACTACTTAATAAAGTAAGAAAGAAGTATAACTTATACTCTTATATAAAGGTAAATAAATAACTATATTCTATAGATAGATATATTAATAAATAAATATAGAAAAAAGAAAAATACTATATACTAGAATTATAAACTACTTATAGCTACTTATAGAGTATTAGGTAAAGAGCCTAATAATTTATTAAACCCTAGATTACCCTTAAGAAAAGATAGTATAAAGGAACTCTAATCTAATAATAGAGTACTAGGTATTAACCTATCTTTAAGAAGAGTTACCTTATAATTAATATTATTAACTACTTCTAGAGCTTTAAGCTCTTTAACGAATTTCTCTAACTTATCTATCTACTACTACTTATAATAAGCTAATAGTTTTCTTTACTTTTAGAGATAATCCTTCTTAGTACGCGCTACTAATAGGGCTTATAATACTACTACCTCTACTATATTAGTATTAATCTCTTATTACTCTAGATAAACTAATTCCTTATCTAGTTTAGAATAATCTAGAACTAGAATATCTACTAGAATATATACCTTTATACTATTCTAATAATAGTACCTATACTCTTTCTTTAATAATTATATTTAATACTCTAAACCCTTCTTAGTATAATACTAATAAGATACTATAGTAAGAACTCTAGTCTAATTTATATAATTACTAATAGTATAATAATAGGTAGTACTATAAGAAACTATTAGATTAGATTTATAAGAATATAAATAAAGAAGAGGGAGGATAGTATTATAAACCTTAGAAGAGAGTATAATAATTATATAGGAAGATAATAATAGAAAGATAGTAGAGATAGGTTAGCTAAAAGGTTAATAAAGGTAGACTAATAGATAATACTACCCTATAGATATACGTAATCCTACGCGCTTAGTAGAAAGCTAGTATAGGATAAATTACGTATATCCTATAATATATTATAGAGTACTATAGATAGGATAGTATAGAATAGTATAGGATAATATAGGATAGCTATATATATAACTATAGATAATAAACCCCTAGGGCTTATTATATTTAACTTAAATAGTTTAAGAGATAATATAGCTATTTAAGTTATTACTTCTATACTCTATTATATCTAGTAAGACCTATCTATCCTAACCTTACTTTATCTTTAAAAACTAATCTTACTCTATCGATATACTATAGTATCTTAGTAGACTCTTAATATAGATATAGTAAGACTAATAATTAGATAAATACTATAATCTACTATAAGCTTATCTACTCCTTATTATATATATATTAATTATAAACCTAAGTAACCTATAAGAGCTTAGGTATCTCTAGGATCTCGAGATATTCCTCTAGTATATCTCTTACTAAGAGTTATCCTTAGTAAGAGATCTCCTCCTAGGATCTAGACTCTATTATTACTATATATCTTATACCTTAGATACCTTATAATAATATATAATTATCTCTTATATTCTTACGTTCCTATAAGCTTATAGTTATAAGCCTAGCCTAATCTATACTTATTTATAAAATAATATTATACCTACCTACCTATAATACCTTCCTACTTAAAGGTTATTACTAAAAAACCTATCCTATCTAGTAAGAATAACTTTAATAACTAGTTTAATATCTTTAAGCGTTATATATATACCTAGAGTATCTAGAACTATATTAATCTAGAATCTACTAACTTAAAGGAGCTTATTAAGCCTCCTAATAAACTAACTAATAATAATACTAGCTTAATTATAGTATAGAAAGAAAAGTATAAAGAGTTTTATACTATTTAAGAAAAGATAAGTAAACTTAAAGCTTATATTACTAAAATAATAGATATTAGACTTCTCTCTATTTTAAAACCTTACTTAACTATAGCTATATAAGTTAAAGTCTTATATAAGCTATATAACTAGTTACTAATTAAGAAGAAGGTAGAAGTATATATAGTCTATCTTAGAATAAGGAAATATATACCTAAATATTCTAGTATTAAAGACTAGTATAATAACTTCCTACTAGCCTTTAATAAGGCTATACTATACTAAATCCCTAATATTTAGGATTTTCTTCTTTAAAAAGATCTATTAACCGCGTTTAATTAGATTAATAGTAGCTATACTTCTATTTTAGTTTTTAGTATTAAGAAAGCTAAATAAAGGTATACTAAAGTATAACTTAGTACTTATCCTAGTATAGCTAATTCTACTATAATTAGTAATATCTTTAATTTAACTTAAGTAGAAGTACTAATAATTCTAGATAAAGTTACTATTAAAGGGCTTATCTCTAACTTCTTCTAAGCTAGCTTCTTATACTAAAAACCTACTAAAGTTAATAACTTAGCTTTTATAACTACTCTAAATAGAGATTAGTCTCTATATAATACTAATACTAATATTATACTTATAGGAGGAATAAAGATATAAATCTAAGTATAGGGTAAATATAAAATTAAGCTTAATATACCTAATAGAAGGAAGGAAATAACTTTTAAAAATATTACCTTTATTCTAAGCTTCTTTACTAGTCTTATCTTACTTTCTAGGCTTTCTTTAGCTAATATCTACTTTAATTCTAGATATAATATCCTCTATTAACTCTATAAGAATTCTACTTAAGCTACTCTTACTAATATTAGTAAATATAGTAGTTACTAGATTATTTTAACTTAAGTTAATTCTAAGTTACCTAATCTATCTTAACTCTTTATTACTTATATATCTAAATATTATAAAACCTTATATAAGCCTCTTAAAGCTTATTAACTTAGTAGCCTTTAAGTATATATTCTTATAGGCTATCTAGGCTAAGAACTAATTTAATATCTTTTAAGTAATATAATTAGTATTAATAGCCTTATAACTAATCTACTATTAACTATTAAATATTCCTTATACTAAGTTAATAAGGTAATAAAGATTATCTCTTAATAATTAGATAGAGAATATAATATCTTAAAACTATTTAAATTATTAGCTATTAATCTAATTAAGCTAGACTTAATTACTCTAAGTAGTAATTATTATATCTTTTATATATATAACTTAGTTACTAAGTTTAACTTTATCTATATAATACTTAACTAATTTAAGGAAACTCTTCTTAAAGTCTTTATTAGGCTAGATTAAGCTATTAAACGCGAATTTAATATCTTTCTAACCTTCCTTCTACTAGATAGAGAATATAGCTATAGTTTTTAAGATAACTCTATACTTAATAACTCTTCTCTAGTATTATATACTATATCTAAGGGAATTCAACTCTAACTAAGAGCTCCTAATATACCTAAGTAAGCTAGTTATATTAAACGCTCTAGTAGAATACTTATTAAGCGAAGCTAATTAATAATTACTAGTACTAATCTCCTAATATATTTTATTATAGAAGTATATTAATACTTTAGCTACCTTCTTAACTATACTCTAACTAAATTACTTAAATAGAGGATACTATTTTAAGCTACCTATAGTAAGTAATTCTCTTTAGCCTATCTATATATATATAGTTACTATATATACGCGCTCTATAAGAAAATTAAGTAGATAGATAAACTTAGCTCTTATACTCTTATTAGTTATCTTATTAGGTAAGACTCCTATAATATATATTATATATAGCTACCTAAAGCCTTATCTTATAGTTATTAAGGTAAAATTATATATACTAGAGATATTACCTTTAATAAATCTTAATTCTTTAGATCTAATAAAGATCTACTTATATCTAGTAATTAGCTTATAGAAATAATTAATTATATTAAGTATTAAGATATTACTAATAATAAAACTCTCTTATTAGCCTTATCTAAGAAAGAATAGGAGTTAGATACTCTAGCCTTACTTTCTATTATAATACTAGTAACTACTTAGGACCTATCTAGTAGTCTAGCTAACTCTATTATAATACTAGTAACTACTTAGGATCTATCTAGTAGTCTAGTAAACTCTTATCTCTCTCTAGTCTCTATTAACTCTTAAATATCTAAAGGTCTACCTAAATATAACTATAAATACTAAACTAATTAGTATATTTAATTCTAAAATATTATTACTAATAGATTAAAGTATACTTACTTAGCTAATATAGTCTCTACTTATTAGGCTTCTTTTATTACTATCTTCTTTCTAGTTCCTAAGATTAGATTCTATTAATCTTAGCTTCTAACTAAGCTAAGATTCTAGTTAGATATCTAAAAACTCCTAGATATCTTTAAATAAAGATTTATTAATACCTACTCTAAAGAGCTTAATATAATATAATATAAGTTAACCTATATTAAATATTATATCTAGGAACTTAATATATCTACTTTAGAGATCCTTCCTCTTATATAGGTACTTAAGTATAAGTTTAACTTAGATAGTTATCTCCTTAAGTATAAGGCGTATATCTATATTAGAGGTAATCTTTAAATAACTATTAAAGATACTTATATAGCTACTCTTACTATCTAAATCTTTTATACCCTTATAGTAATTACTACCTACTTTAACCTAGAGATTAGATAATATAATACTATTAATATATTTATAAATATATCCTTTCTTTAACTAGTCTTTACTTATTAACTAGAAGGCTTTAATAATAGACTTTATATCTAGGAACTATAGTAAGCTCTATATAGTCTTAAGACCTCTCCTATTCTTTAGTATAAGAATTTTATATAAACTCTTTAGTCCTTTAGCCTTACTCTAGTCCTTAACTATAATTATCTCTAGAAAAATAATTATCTAATTATCTTCTTCTATATAGATAATATTATTACTATAGTAAAACCTAGCTACTCTACTACCCTAGATAAGTTTAAGTATAAGCTCTATAAATACTATAAGATTACTAATCTTTAAGACTATAATCTATAGACCTTTTATAGTATTACTATATATAGAGATAGGGATAATAGTAATATTTAGCTATCCTAGAAAGACTATATTAAAACTATCTATTATAGATATCCTTTACCTTAGCTATAAATAAAAGCTCCTATTACTCCTCTACTATTAGAAGAACTACTTCCCTCTACTAAAGTTAAGAATAATACTAATATATACTAGTATACTTAAATAGTTAGATTAATTAGCTATACTATAGGAGCTACTAAGCCTTATATTACTATAAAGAGTAGGAGTTAGAAGTCTAGAGCTTACGTGAAAATACTTAGTAGAATACTAAAACTTCGCTATATAGTAAAAGTACTACCTATACGCCTAATTTTAGCGTACTTAAGGTGTTTAATTTATGTAGTATAGTTATTACTATAACTAGTATTCTTATACTTAATTATAACGTCATAGAAGTATTTAGGAGTAAGGTAGCACTCTATATACTACCTTATTACCTTATCCTCTTACTAAATATATTATATAAAGATAGTTGTATTTACTTTTACCTATTTAGACGCGCTATTCACCTTATAGTTATATAAGAAACCTTCTAGCCGCCTAAAATAGCGCTTAACTAGGTATAAATCTAGTAAATTAGGGCTATATAGGGCGAAGTATATATCTTACTCTTTAATTTCAGGTATATAATACCTTAGCCCTAATTTATAGAGGTAGATATTATCTTATACTAGGAATACTTAAGCTCCTAGGTTATTAGCGCGTATAGCTTTATAGTATAGGAAAACTAAGTCCTTAAGTATATATTTAGTATACTAGATCCTATTTATACCCTTCCTACTCTTATATATAAAGTCCTTATACTTAAAGAATTTATTAGGGGTAATAGGGTTCTTATAACCCTATTAAAGAGACCTACCCTTCTTACTAGCTACTATATTAGTAGCCTTAGTAGTCTTATTAGTAGTAAGGATATTATAATTAATATCGCGGAGTATATACTCTTCTTAGGTACTAGTAACCTTTATATAGACCCTCTTATTATTAATTAGCTTATAAGCCTTCTAGTTAGCTTTATATACGCGTTTAAGTATCTACTTATAGTCTTTATCCTCTTCTATTACCTATACTAAATAGGGACGTTTAGGCGACGTAAGTATTATATTAGTAGATATAGTAGTATAAATTATAAGGCTAAAGAGCTCTAGCTAATATAGGATTATAAACTTATTAGCTAGAGCGCTCTATAGCCTCTAAACGTACTATTTACTACTATAGTTATTCTACCTACTAATTAATTTACTAGTCTTATTATAGTAAATAAAGATAAGTTTAGGAGTAAAGTAGTTATACGTAATAAGGATCTAGGCGTAGTATTACTCTCTATTATAGAGGTTATTCTTATTAAGCTTAGGCTTTTTTAGGCGTACGCCTTTAATAATTACGTAGTTATAGGTAGTATTATAGTAATTATACGCGATCCTTTTAAGTATTTTATAGCTAACTAATATACTAGCTTTATAGAGGATATATAAGGTTAAGTCTTTAATATCGTAAGTACTAAATTATATAATAGAGTCTTATATTTAAGTACTTAGTATACTACTATTATAGACCTTAGGTAGGTAGCTAGAAGCTTTATTATTAGTTATATTAATTATAGCTAGTATATTACTAAGTAAGGGCTTAAGCAAGGCCTCTATATAGGCCTTTTTAACGTTATAATAGATATTCCCTAGCGTTAAGGCGCTAATACCTATCGCGCTAGTAATATATAGATATAAGATACTAGAATATTAGTATAGGGCTACTATAGTACCTTTCTAGGTATCTATAAGGTTACTAGAGGCGTAGGAGTAGCTACTATAGTATTAGAGAGGTATAGTAGGTAAGGTAGAGGGTTAAAAACTATATATAGATTATAGTAATAGTATTATAGTATTAAGTATAGAGTTCCCTTATAGGCTATATTTAGCGCCTTAGTAATTACGTAAGCTCTAGACTTCTAACTCCTACCCTTTATAAGGCTTATTTAAAACTTATAGAATTCCTTATAAATCCTTCTACTATATATCTAGTAGCTATATACTAATACCTAGTATACTTATTTTATAAAAGAGACCTTATACTATACTACTTAGCTTCTAAGACTAACTATATAATTTAAATTATTAATTAAGATAAACTAGACTTCTTTAGAGTAACTAATACTTCTTATACTAATTATAAAGCTACCTATAAATTCTTATAAGCCTATATCTTCTATCTTTTTAGTAGACTAATAGACTAGAAAGTAACTCTCTAATACTATATTACTAAATTAACTACTAAAGCTAAATTAATTACTACTTTATCTATAGGTACTAAGTATATCTAGTAGTAGAGAGTATTTTATAATCTTAGTCTTTACCTAGATAATAACTAGATCCTCTTCTATAATAACTAGTAGATAATTTACCTCCTTATAGCTAAAGCTCTAAAACTAAAGACTACTCTTTATTATATTAATATTTATTATTACTAGCTACACGAAGTAGTTTAAGCTAATACTCTTAAAGTCGCGTATATTAATATAAAATCTTAACTAGTAGATAGTCTTACTAAGCTTCTCCTTAAATAGAAGTTTATTAATTAGAAGTCTCTCTTAAACTACTTTAAAGTTCCTTCTACTACTAGCTCTCTCTACTAAAGTATAAAATAAGTAAAAAGAAGTATAAAAGGTTCTAACCTAGAATTAAACTTATACTTAAAAATACCTTAGATAAATTAACTTTATCTATAATAAAGTTAATCTATCTAATAAATAAATTAAATAATTAATTAATTTATATATATATATATAGTACGCGTAGTAGTATAAGTAGAGCTAAAAATAAGTAACTACTCTCTTATAAATACTTATAACTACCTAATATACCTCTCTTAAAGTAGTAGTATAACTTAAAGTCTAATATACTTAGTAGTAGTATAATTAATCTATAAGTCCTATATAGTAATTATAAAGTCCTTATACCTAAATTATTAATTCTACTCTAGGAGATATTCTATTAGACTAATAATACTCTATCCTTATAGACTATTAGTAGTAGTAGCTAGGAGTCCTAGGAGTTACTCCCTAGTATACTATAACCTAGTATTATATATACTAAATTCTAAGGCGAAGTCTATTAGTAAAAGTCTAGATACTATTCCTAGTAAGTAAGTCTAGATACTACTCTTCCTAGTATAAGTAAGTAAGTCTAGATACTACTCTTCCTAATATAAACTTATAAGTCTAGATACTACTCTTCCTAGTATAAACTTATAAGTCTAGATACTCTACTCTTCCTAGTATAACTACCTAAGTCTAGATCCTAATTCCTAGTAATACTAACTTTAATTAATAAGTATATCTCTATATACTAGTATACTTACTAATTAATTATAGACTACTACTCTTCTCCCTTAAACTATTAATACTTAAAAATACTAATTACTAGTAGTACTCTTTTCCTACTAGGTTTTTAATAAGGCTTAATATACTCTAGTTAAAACCTAGTAACTAGCTCTTAATTATATATACGCCTAAGAGTAGTCTAATTATCTCTATACCTTAATTAGTAGTTCTTAGCTACCTTTAAACTAAAGGGGGTATATAAACCTAGGTAACCTATAAGAGCCTAGGTATCTCTAGGATCTTAGGATATTCCTCTAGTATATCTCTTACTAAGAGTTATCTCTAATAAAGAGTTTCTCTCTTAGGACCTAGACTTAATTATTATAGTATATCTTATACTTTAGATACCTTATAATATAATATATAATTATCTTTTATATTCTTATATTTCTATAAGCTTATATTAATTAATTTAATATTACTTAGATAGAGTCTTATAGTATTTAAGATCCTCTTTAAATACTTTAAGGTCTATAGTTAATAATTTAGATTAATATACTAGTTCTTTAATATTTAAGGCTAGTAAGTATTTAGTAATTACTAGGGGGCTAATAATTTTTTACTCTTTAATAAGTTTAGTAGATATTACTAGGTTAATTTTATCCTAGATTTTATAGACTACGTATCTAGATTATAGCTATATTAACTAGGTTATATAGTCTATATCGCTCCTTAGTATTACTATAGGATTATATTACGATTAGTACGCTATTTCGTATTAGTTAGTTTACTTAACTAGTTAATTACTAATTAGTAATTAGCTTAAATTAGTTAAGGCTTAAAGTTTAGTAGAGTGCGCTAAGTAGGCTAGTAAATAGGTTAGGAGTACCTATTAATAGGTTAGGTTAGGTTAGGATTATATAGACTCTAGGTTTAGGTTAAGGTTTAGTTACTACCCCTCTAGGTTAGGTTAGGTTAGGGTTGTATAGGCCCTAGGTATAGGTTTAGTCGAACCTAGCGCTAGCGTAGGTATAGGTTAGGTTAGGGTACCTATTAGGTTACCTACTAAAGTATAATATTCTATAATTATTACCTATATTAAAATACCCTAAATATAAGATAAGATAAGATAAGTAGTATAAAAAAATTGAAATTATTAGTTAGACCTAAGGTAACCTAGTCTATACTAACTATACCTAAACCTAGAGCCTATGCGACCCTAACCTAACCTAACCTAGAGCTAGCGTTAACCTAGTGAATTTAGGTTAGGTTGGGTTGGGTTATTACGTAATCTAACCCAACCCTGACCTAACCCTTACCTATTTACTAGCCTAGCGCTAAGGGCTAATTATAGAGCGCGCTAGTTAGAACTAATCAATTAATAGAAGTTGGGTCTACCTAATTTCTATAGTTTATGTACTAATTAGCTTAACTCGTTTTAGTTGTTAGTTTAGCTTAATTTGGTTGAGGTAGTAAGACTCTTAATTATCGGATTTAAGATGGGTTTGATGGGTGCACAGTATAGGAACAAGGTGTATAATAAAAGACTATGATAAATAATGCAGTAAATGATTAATTAATTGTCTACAAAACGCTCTCAATTGTTATCCATTAATGTTCTATGTTATTCTATTATCTTGCGTTGTTCTGTTGTCTTGCGTTGTTCTATTATCTCTATCTACTGCGCTTTCCACCAGTTTATATATCCATCTCTACTGAGCTTATTGAGGTCTCTCGGTTCGGAGGGCGGAGATCCATCATCTCTTATTGAGTAGTTGAGCCAGCTCAACGCAGTTATTCGATAGTACTGGTTCTGCGCAGCTCATCTATAACGCTATGAGCTATTGGATATTGGCTACATTGGCTGTGTTGGCTATGCCGGCTGTAATCTTAGTCATGGTTCCGGATAGTCTTGTAATGACTAAGTTCGATCTCAGATCACTAGTAGCGCTAGTAGCGCGCGTGCGCACGTGCCCATCTCGATCGCTATCTCGATCTCATGCGCAGCGAGAGAAGGTGCTAGGGCCTAAGCATCCCAACACGCTAACGAGTGTATACTACCTTACTCTTCTTCTTGCGAAACAACGTCGTGTAGAGGAGTCTTTGCGTCTATATCAGACGGCATTCGCTGGATACCACACCGTCCTTAGAGAAGACCATCCTACTACCCTAGCGTGTCACCAATATTACGCTGACTTATGCGCTTTACAAGAGCAGCAGCAGCTTCCCTATTCTCCTAGCACGCTATATAGTAGTGCGGGAACATCACAAAGAAGATGTCAAGACTGGTACGAGGCTTAGCCTAGATTGGCATTAGGACTTCAAAGTAATAAAGAGGGTGTAACGGCTGCATATTTTATTACAGCATTAACATCTACCTTCCCCTCCTCTTACTTCAATCTTCCCTACTCTAAGCTGTAGACTCGCAGATCTATCTTTATAGCTATATACAAGCCACAGTAACACCTTGAAGACCCCTAATAGGTAGTACACTTCGTCTTCTTTTAGCGTTGCTATAGATTTAGTGACGCAGCTTATTCGTGTCAGATTTGATGGTCACTTGAAAAGATTGATGTGATCAACAGGATTGATTGAATTGATTGATAGGAGTAATTGATTGATAGGAGTAATTGATTGATGTCTGCCCTTTCTACTGCTCTTGATATACTTCAGAGAGTTCCTTGATTCCGCTCGTGCCCGAGGGTCCCCCTTTTGTTGAGCTGGCGCGTTACCTGATTGCGGCTCTCCTGTCAAAGGGATGCCCGCAGTTGAGCTGATGCGGCGCGGTTTGGTTTGGCTCGCTTAGCTAGTGGCGCTAGTGGCGCACGTGCGCGCGTGCCCATCTCGATCGCCATCTCGATCGTCATCTAGATCTCATGCGCTCATCTGGCAGTGGATGACTGAGTTTGACCTCAGATCACCTGCAAATCTGACAATTCGCTTATTGATGCTAGTTACACTTAGTAAGCACTTGAGCTCTTGTTTACCGGCCTTCCTGCTAGTGATGTCGCGTATCTCCTATTCTAATGAGACCCTACAAAGGGTAGGAGTTAGAAGTCTGGAGCTCACGTGAAAATGCTTGGCGGAACACCAAAACTTCGCTGCACAGTGAAAGCACTGCCTGCACGCCCAATTTTGGCGTACTTAAGGTGTTTAATTTATGTAGTATAGTTGTTACTATAACTAGCGTTCTTATACTTAATTGCAACGTCGTAGAAGTATTTAGGAGTAAGGTGGCACTCTATATGCTACCTCATTACCTCATCCTCTTACTAAATATATTATATAAAGGTAGTTGTATTTACTTTTACCTGTTTGGACGCGCTATTCACCTTATAGTTATATAAGAAACCTTCTAGCCGCCTTAAACAGCGCTTAACTAGGTGTAAATCTAGTAAATTAGGGCTATATAGGGCGAAGCGTATATCTTACTCTTTAATTTCAGGTGCGCAATACCTTAGCCCCAATTTATAGAGGTAGACGTTATCTTATACTAGGAATACTTAAGCTCCTAGGTTATTAGCGCGTATAGCTTTATAGTATAGGAAAACTAAGTCATTAAGTATATATTCAGTATACTAGATCCTATTTATACCCTTCCTACTCTTATATATAAAGTCCTTATACTTAAAGAATTTATTAGGGGTAATAGGGTTCTTACAACCCTATTAGAGAGACCTACCCTTCTTACTAGCTACTATATTAGCGGCCTTAGTAGTCTTATTAATAGTAAGGATATTGCAATTAATATCGCGGAGCGCGCACTCTTCTTAGGTGCTAGTAACCTTTATACGGGCCCTCTTATTATCAATTAGCTTATAAGCCTTCTAGTTAGCTTTATATACGCGTTTAAGTGTCTACTCGCGGTCCTTATCCTCTTCTATTACCTATACTAAATAGGGACGTTTAGGCGACGTAAGCATTGTATTAGTAGACGTAGTAGTATAAATTATAAGGCTAAAGGGCTCTAGCTAATATAGGATTATAAACTTATTAGCTAGAGCGCCCTATAGCCTCTAAACGTACTATTTACTACCGCGGTTGTTCCGCCTACTAATTAATTTACTAGTCTCGTTATAGTAAATAAAGATAAGTTTAGGAGTAAAGTAGTTGTACGTGATAAGGATCTAGGCGCAGTATTACTCTCTATTGTAGAGGTTATCCTTATTGAGCTCGGGCTTTTTTGGGCGTACGCCTTTAACGATTGCGTAGTTGTAGGTAGTATTGCAGTAATCGTGCGCGATCCTTTTAAGTGTTTTGCGGCTAACTAATATACTAGCTTTGTGGAGGATATGTAAGGTTAAGTCTTCGATATCGTAAGTGCTAAATTGTATGATAGAGTCTCGTATTTGAGCACTTAGTGTACTGCCGTTATAGACCTTAGGTGGGCGGCTAGAAGCTTTATTATTGGTTGTATTGATTGTAGCCAGCATATTGCTAAGCGAGGGCTTAAGCAAGGCCTCTGCACAGGCCTTTTTAACGTCGCGATAGACGTTCCCTGGCGTTGAGGCGCCGATACCTATCGCGCCAGCAACATATGGATATGAGACGCCAGAATATTGGTGTAGGGCTACTATAGCACCTTTCTGGGCATCTGTGAGGTTGCTGGAGGCGTAGGAGCGGCCGCTGCGGCGTTGGGGAGGCATGGTGGGTGAGGTAGAGGGTTAAAAACTGTATACAGATTGTGGTGATAGTATTGTGGTGTTGAGTATGGAGTTCCCTCACGGGCCATATTTAGCGCCTTGGCAATCACGTGAGCTCCAGACTTCTGACTCCTACCCTTTGTACATTCGATCCGTTAGCTATCTATCTAAGATAGGCAAAGCGTGCATTTCAGTACAATACAATACACGAATATCTGAGCACGCTACTGCATGCCAAGAGCGGCGATAGCGCCATGCCCGTGCAGGCGCGTTTTAGCGATCTTGCTGCCCGCGCGGAGAAACTACCGGAAGACATACTCGACGTCTAAACTTCGCTATTAGAGCCTGCGACCTTAATTTCTAAGATCTAGGCTCTCTTGCTAGACATCCGAGCGGTTGACAGAGATTAGTTGTTGCGAGTAGACAGGGGGGTATTACGAGGAGGTTGATCGACAGTGGTAACAGATTAGCCTACACCACGTCTAACACAACGCTCCGCTTAGTCGGAGACTTACATACCTAAAGAACAACATGTGCAGAACAGATTGCGTCGAGCTCGACTCCGTGCGATCGCGCTGGCATAACGCCGAAGGTCCGGATGAAAAAGCGTCTCGGCACACAGGGTGTCCCTCTACGCAGGGATAGACGTTATAAAGTATATTGAGAGTAATTTAAATAAGATATCTGCATATGCGCACACCCTGAGTTGCTGCGAATGTAAAGTACGTCGGGGTTTTTTCGGCACACCGGGAGGGACGTTAGACAACGCGGTAAGAAAAAAAAGCATGTCATCTGGGAGAGCGCAACCATGTGCATAATCGATTAGATTTTCAGAAGGACTGAAGTGTTGTGCCAAAAAGGTACAGAACTAAATATATATAGTAGGCTGAGAAAATCGAGGATGTTCGAGCGACAGATAGACCCCTTTGTATGACCGTTTTCAACTCGAAACAACTTTTAATCTAGCTAATGCAGCAAGGAAAAAAGTATGCTATCTGAAAGAGCGCAACTATATACATAATCAATTAGATTTTCAGAAGGATTGAAGCGTTGTGCTAAAAGATACAGAACTAAATATACGCAGCAAGCTGGGAAAATCGAGGATTTTCGAGCAACACGCGCTAAGAAACAGAAAGTTTTTCTCAGACCCCTTTGCAGGGTCGCTGAATCAGCACCCGGCTAAAGGTCACGTGTGAATGGTCTGAGCTCACTGAAACTAGCTAAGGCGACCCGAGCTAAGTTACAAGCCTCGATTATCATGTCCTCAGCAATGAGCAGCGCCATCCGCGAACTCGAGCCTTGTTACCTTGGCAAAGGCTGCATCCTCCGCCTCTTTGAAGACGACTCCAAAAGCGGCTCCTACGAAGCCAAATGGTCTGAAACGACCTACGACGGCGCCGAAGACTCCGACGTCCTCGACGTACCTATACACTGGCACGCCGAGCACGACGAGTACGTACAGGTACTCGAGGGCCGCTTAACAGCCACTATTGACGGCAAGGCGATCATTCTCGATCCTAATAAAGGCCTGATTACCATACCGAGGTATCATACGCATGGGTTTAAGGCGTTTAAGGGTGAGAGGGTGACGGCAAAGGAGTATACGTATCCGGCTGGGAAGTATAAAGAGGAGTATGTTGTCTGTCGCGATTGTTTTCTTGGATAGTGGTGCTGACGGCGGAAAGGTTCTTTCGGGATATGTTGGAGGGCGGGAAGTTGCCGGGCTTTTGGGGCATTGTTCGAGCGTTCCATAGTCATGATACGTATCCCTCTCTAGGCTTTAAGTTGATTGATCGATTGGTAAGTGATGATATCTATCCCCTATTGGTCAATTAGGGCTCACTGTTCCGTAGTTTCTTTCCGTGTTTGGTGGAATTGCGAAGCTGTTTGGTCTTGGGAAGCCGACCCGGGAGAGGCAATGATCACTTCAGCTCGACTCTCTACGATACTTACATGTATTCAAGTTTCAGGCCCTGGATGCTCCCCTGATCCTGAATTGATGCGAAACTGAAGATATGACTTTTAATAATATTAACAGCTATGCCTATAGAATTTCAATTGGGAAAGATGATCGTTTGCAGTATTCTTTTGAAGTACTCCCGAGTGCACTAAACTGGAGCCTCCTCAGCATAATTTGATGGCCAATGGTGGATCTCTAGAGTAAAGAGATGACACTCAAAAATATTCCGTCGCTCGTGTGTAAATTTGAAGACTTCAGCATCCGTCGATAAATAACCATCTGCCCTTCAAGTCTCCGCCTTCTCATGAACCGCCTTCTCAGAACAAGCCAAGCAAGCGAGAAAAGACATATCAGCTTAGGCGACAGGGAGGTCCCAGAATCGGGACCATGAGCGAGACTGAGTGCAGCACGAGCAGCCTGATGCCGGCACTCTACCCTCAACCCCGCATTTCCTTGAACCACGCATAACTTCGTGTCATCAGCCCAAGGGTGTCCTCCAGCAGCACCAAATTCGATTCTTGATCAAAATGAACGACGAATCCAAAGTTCGACGGTCGACCACGTCAGTGGTACTGGGGAAGGCGAAGGTCATGAGCTATGACGACCTTGGGGAAGCACGAGCGAAGCGTGCTGAGAAAGAGGCTGCCAAAGAAGCCAAAGGCAAGGGAAAACGTGGTCGACCGAAGAGTGCTGCGCCAGAGGTAGAGGAAGCCTCCGCGGATAACGCGAAACGTGGTCGGAAGCGCAAGCGTGGTGCGTCAGAGCCAGGTACACCAGAGTCAGCGAAGGCTAAGGTGGCGCGGATGAGCGAATCATCAGAGCCAGCGATGGCGCCAGTCGCACAGATAATCGCCCCAGTCGCGCAGATGATCGAATCGCCAGAGCCAGCGAAGGCTCCAGTTGCGCGGATGAGAAGCGCAGGTTGCGGAAGATGAGATTGCCGTTCTGTTCTTCAGCTTGATCGGTTTGAGGCAGGCTCGCGCGGGCTTCGCGATCAGTTACTGTCCAGTAGAGAGTTGTCTTCGTTGGCGCAAGGTCGTACGGGCAGACAAATAGAGATAGAGGCCGGTCTTTGGTGTTTCCCTGCTGCGCTTATTATGCCTCGCCGTTGTGCCTTATCATGCCTCGCGATGGCCGTTTCCGCCGGCGTTGTGCCCGACGTGACTGTGCGCACCGTCGTTATGCCTTGCCTTGACCGTGCTAATGGTATAGCCGTGGCCATGCCCATTATAGTCATAATTGCCCAGGCCATATACTTTTGAATTGGTTCTATGAGGCACCAGACTCTTTGTACCCTTGTCACGCTAGAAGCGCTCTTCTTCGTGCTGCTGTTGGCGCTCCCACTGTGACTGCTCGCTCGAACCGTTCTTGTTCGTACCGCTGTTGGTGCTCCCATTGTAATTGCTCGCGCTCGAATCGTTGTTTGTCGTAGAGCTGCTGGCGCTGCCACTGTAAGTTCTCGTACCGGAACTGTTCTTTGTCGTCGTGCTGTTGATGCTGCCACTGTAGCTGCTGGTAGTCTTACTGGCGTTGCTGAGGTTGCCTTTACGGCAGCGACATGACGAGACCTTGGTTTCGTGAGGAGTGAGTTGGCGGGTGCGGTTGAATGCACAGCCCACAGTGTGGCGTGGTAAGGCTGAGATAGAGCGGTCGTACTGCAGCAGAAGGCTGCAGCAGAAGGCAAATTTGCAACCGACTAGACTGAATATGCTTACAAGGGGGTCTCATGAACGCGCTGCCGCCCTCCCTGCTCGCGCTAATAGTAGCGCTAGCAGGGAGCGCAGCTGGCCCGCTCATGAGACCCCCTTGTAGGGATATGTCGGTAGCCGCACGTGGCGATGATTAGCCCCGTAGAGCCACAAATCCAATACGAGATTACGCAGGGGGCAACGCACTCAGCTGCCTTGCTCCTCCCAATGCCTTCCACGGCCTTGAGGCCAACATGGGTGTTTCCGCCGGCGATATCATAACGTACATTGGTATCCCATTGGCAGTTCTCGGAGTCCTGCCAACAATTTACACGTGTCTGAAATCTTTCTTCACGCTGCGAGAGATCACAAACACGCTCAGGCGCAATGGCGTCACGGCAATCACCCGCAGCGCCCTCCTCACGGGCATCGTCGAAATCGAGATTCCGCGACGAAGCATAATGCCGCTGGAGCGCGGCGATCCAAAGTACTTTGGCCTCAACACGGTCCAGAGTAGACTGAAGGGCGGCTCGTGGACCATATTCAACTGGAAAGAGATGGTCATCGGGGTGAAGAGCTACAGGCTGCAGTACCACGATGAGCTGTCGCAGCCACAGGCCGAGACCGACTTCGAAGCCCTCATTGCATTCCTGTTAGACCGCGGCGCGGTGCCCAGCAAAGAAGGGTGGTCAAATCTGAGAGCGGCGGGGTTATGGACACCAGCGGGCACCAAACTGCTCCTTAGCCCCCTGTCGGCTGAAGCGGTGCTGAGCGTTGCCATGAGCGACGACTCGGATGGCATATTGAGTCTTGCGCTCAACTGGAAACGAGAGTGGGATAGCAGAGATGCGCACAGCCTGCCGCCGTACTGGACAAGAGTGCGTTCGGCGCCCAAGGAGGGGATGTGCTTGCCGCTTTGGCCGAAGTCGAGAAGCCGCCTCTCCAAGAGGAAGAAAACGAGAACGAGGACAAGGAAGGCCCGTTTTCTGATCATGAGAGCGTGGCCATCCGCATGCGCATATCCGCGACGGGCATCCAAGAAGCCTACAACGAAGACGATGCCAAGCACGCCCTCCCGT
Organism: Phaeosphaeriaceae sp. PMI808; assembly: GCA_021365335.1. Lineage (NCBI taxonomy): Eukaryota > Fungi > Ascomycota > Dothideomycetes > Pleosporales > Phaeosphaeriaceae > Phaeosphaeriaceae sp. PMI808. The sequence goes on along the minus strand of JAJTIZ010000173.1, from coordinate 54,778 downwards.
TAATGCACCTCCGCTCCTTGCACGCCTCCCCGGAGTCCACACAATCCTTCTGGTTCTGCTGCGCCGCGACTGCTTGTGAAGCGCCCAAAGGCGGCCTCTGGAGCTTCTCCATCCCTGACGACGTCGTCTCCATATCGCGCCGCGACACCATTCCCTGCGGTATCATGGTCCTGCTCGGCACCATGACCGACGACGAAGTGCCCACCTGGTGCACCCAGCACGACGCTAAATCAGATCAGCTCGAAAAGCACATCAAATTCATGGAGCAGAGCCGACGGATGAACGAGGAAGCGCGCCTGCCGCCGCATGAGCGTGAAGCAGCGCGCCAGAAGAGGACTCGAGAAGAGGCTATGGACTTCCACAACGAAGTGCGCCGCTCCCTCCGGCGTGACGAGCAGCGCCGCGAAGCACGCATCCTCGAAGCTATGCAAAGCCAAAAACTCCCCATCGCTGTCGTCGCCGAGGCGAATCGCAAGTGGGTCCTACAGCGCTTCAGTCTACCATCCGACATGACAATTCTAGCGCTCTTGGAACAGGTTTTATACGCCATGGTGGCAGACGAGAGTTTCGCGCGGCGCATCGCCGCCATGCTCGACTTGTGGAAGAGTTGGGGCTCATCAGGTGGCATGACAAAGACGCATTACTTGGCCGCCAAGGAGGACCAAGTCACTTTTTCGCTGGCGAGTTTTGTCTTCTACATCATACGCAGCACCGTGAGCGAGCCCATGGGCAGCGTGGCGGGTGACTTGCAGGAGTGTTTGAGAATATGGAAGAAAGTAAGGTTAGGGTGATTCGAACTGGGCTATGCCTCAGAGGAGACTTTGAAATATGATATGTGAACACTCGGATTACCAAAGTGTGCCTAACCTGCTTATTTACAGTTGTCATCAATATATCCATTTGCGAAGATTTGTTATTGTCAGGTGAGAAGTTTTGTTCCGGCTGCGTTGTCCTGATTAGGGAATGCAGCAAAGTACTCAGTCAGAAAAAGCAAATCCGGTACGACTTTATAACAATACCCATTGGCCAGAAGGTTATCGAAGAGTCCGCTTCTGAAGGCTGCGGAATATGCCGTAAGTTTGTGATATCAATGGCAAAACAAAAGGCACGTGTTTGGGACCCACTTTCGTCTTCGGATACGACTCACCTCTCGCTTCGCAATCTGGATACTACTTATACACTGTGGGACAACAAAGATTGGAGCCATGATTTATGTCTCACTTATGAATGGATATCGCAAAATTTAAGACTCCATCCTCGGCTTACCTTCTGCCAGATAGACAGTATGTTCTATCTTCTACAATTGAGCATATGACTTACGAATATAGAGCCTCTCCTCGCAGCCTCTCCATCACTGTTTACGGATTCTACTGGTTCTACAGCCGCACTCGATCTCGCCAAACGGTGGCTCGAGGATTGCCTATGCAATCATTCACTATGCTCCCGGGAGAAAAGATTCATACCCACTCGGCTTATCGACACTGATACTGGGGACACTCTAGTGGTCCGATTATGGGAGACTACAGACACTGTCCAGCGATTCGGTATTTGACTTTAAGCCACTGTTGGGGAGAGCATAGTCCTACAAGGCTTCTTCAGTGCAATGTTACCAGTTTCAAGGAGCGTATTGAAGTTAGTGAACTTTCGACTGTGTTCTAGAGCTCCTTTCAAGTCGCAAAACATTTTGGGGTCCGCTATATCTGGATTGATTCTTTGTGCATTATTCAAGACAGCAAAGAAGACTGGGAGCGGGAATCTGCCAAAATGGGTGAAATATACGCTGGGTCAGTCTGCAACCTAGCAGCAACTGCTCGATCTAACGGGAAAGAGAGCTTGTTTTCCGGTCGGTCTTATTGGGAAATATCTCCGCTGATAATTCGTATGGGCTCGAAGTACTTTGACCTTCAGGATCCAAATCTTTGGCAGATTGAGGTCGAAGATTCGCCCTTGTGCAAGAGAGCGTGGGTATTTCAGGAACGTTTCCTAGCCCCAAGGAATCTTCACTTCGGTGCTCGTCAGCTTTTCTGGGAGTGCGACTGTTGTCTAGCTTGTGAGATGTATCCAACATCGGTGCCGGATATTATACGAAACGAAAGTCACGTCCGAATCCCTTCTATGATTGAAGACGTCAATGGAACTTGGCAATCGATGGTGCGGATGTATTCAGCGACAGATATGACATACGATACAAACAGGCTGGTAGCTTTTTCGGGGATAGCAAAGAAGTTTATGGAAAGAAATCGGGATGAATATCTAGCTGGTTTATGGGGTTCGAAGCTCAATGTACAACTTTTATGGCAAGTCGATCCAAGATACACGAGCGGCAGAACGAATTCGTACGTTGCCCCATCGTGGTCGTGGGCCTCTGTGACTGGGAGATTGGGTGGCGAGATGCAAGATCTGGAAACGAACACTCATACTCTCATCGATAGAGTACATACCTCAGTCGATGTTAGTCAACACAATCCGCTGGGAATTGTTAGTGGAGGAGTCCTGCAAATCCAGGCACATCTTTCCTAGGCTCGCTGCCAGACAGTAATCGACACCAAGGGTGGTTTTACACGCCGTTAGGTAGATTATATAATTGATTTTGAGGGCTTATATAATGTAATCTATTGAGACTTCAACTCTACTTGGTACTGCTCACTAGCTGCATATCGAACCCTTTCGCCGGAAACCACAGTATTACCCTTCTCCACCGCACTCGCCATGTTCATTGACCCCGTCTTTGTCCTTGACCGTTGTGCCGTGCTCATGGCACCACCTCAGAGCATCCTCGGACGTGACCTTTTCCACAATCCCAAGGCCCTGATTATCCTTCGCATACAAATTTGCTCCCCTCTGCAACAGATACTCCGCCGTCTCAAAATCCCCCTCCTGTACCCTTCGCATAAGCGGAGTCTCGCCTTTACTATCTCGCGCGTGAATATCTGCCCCGAAGTGCAGCAACACAGCAATGCACGCCCTCACTCTCGCCGCCACTGCGTCTTCGTTGTCGGTATCAACCGCTTCCACTCCTTCAGCAAGATAGGCCTCGTAGCTAGTAACCTCGTTCCTTGGCGGCTCATAAAACGCCGTCAATGACGTTGTATCAGCGTGATGCAGGGCCGTGCATCTATCGTAGGCCACTCCCGCTCTCAGATTCGGATCCGCCCCGTACGCAAGTAGGAGGGAAGTCAGGATCGGCTCACGTAGGGAGACTGCGATGTGCAGCGGTGGCATGTAGTTAAACGAATTCGGGTTTGCGCCGAGGTTGAGAAGCGCAAAGATGGAGTCGTAGTTTAGTACTGAGATGCTGAGCTCGAGAGGGGAACCGCAATTACCTATCTCTTCTTCGTCGACGAGGTAGCGCCCATTGAGGAGGGCCTGCACAGCAACATGTGGGTCATCTTCGGAGCTAGACGAGTGAATGTCTTCTACGATGCCGCAAAGTAATGAGAGTATTGTGCGGTTTCCGCCTGCGGGAGAGTACTCTGGTGATTCGCGCGTGCCCGTCATGGCTACCGTGGTGAACAAGCCTTGGTCCCCAAGTGGTTGGGAGTCCGCCCCGAGAGAAAGAAGGAGATGCAAACATTGAATACTCCCGGTGTTGGCAGCCATTTCTATAGGGGTCAACCCGTCGTCTGACTGAATGTTTGGGGACATGTTGAATTTCTGGATGAGTTCTGTGAAACGAATCAGTGCTCCAGAAGCCTGATCTCCAGACGTTAACAATTAAGGTATTCATCAATCGGCTAAATTAGTATTTCGGACGTACTTACGTAGAATGGGACGGCAAACCGGCCTGATTAAAGAGATACTGGATCAAAAGAAATCGAAAGGGACTAGAGACTCTTACCGCGGATAATATCTTCATGACAATAGTCTGTTGCAACATGAAGTATAGTAAAGCCAGACATCCTTCGCAGAACCAAGAGTCGATCGGAACTCAATGCTGCCCTTAGGCCCTCTAAGTCGCCTTTCACCACCAAACCAAACAGTGGATCTTCTGCAGCATTATCGAAGTCACCATTGAGCACTTCCCACTCAGTCATGTATGACTTGATTAATGAATGTAGCAGACTTACCTCGACCGACTCAGTCGGTATGGAATTAAATCCGGTACGGAAACGGTCCTGCTTCACGACTGTATCCGGACTATGCTTTCCCGGGAAGAATATGATACTTACGGCCTGCTTAAGCCATATAACCTTCTCCTCTTTGCTAATTGGCAACTCGATTCCGTCGAGAAGGCTGTAGAACAAAGACTTTATCTGACCGAAGTCCGACCCAGCTTGAGCTGCGTCAAGCTCCAGTTCTTCTGCTTTACGTAGATCCTTCTGCCCACCAAAGCCGATGCGATAACATGCTGCAAGGGCCATGAGCATGTCCGCATACTCCCCCGCAGTTTTCTCTGTCAAGGCTCTCTTTTCTTCCCATGCTTTGAGTAAGAATTGTTGTAACTGGTTCGGAATCTGATTGAGAGTATATGCGTCATACTGCAACCAAGTTAGGGTATAGAGTCTTTAATTTTATAGGTCACAGTAGCTTACTAACCTTTCCCACCGCTCTAGTCTTCAAACCTTCACTCATTCCAGCCACTTTGGTAGGTCGGATGACCATTATGCCGCTGCTTTCGTCAATCCTGCTGGCGGCCTCACCCTAAACTCTGTTATATGGAGAGTTCCGTTCCTATGGCCAGGAGCTGACATACCGTCTTCGTCCGCAAAGTCTGTGGTAAAAATATTTCTCTTTTGCTGTGAGTGTCAACCGGGGCAATGAACTGTATGTTACAACTGATGTGTGATACCTGATAGGAGCCTTAAAAACATGATGCATCACACCTAGGGATATGTTTCGTTCATTCGGCTGCCTTCGAAGCAACTCAACCAATGCATTCCAGATTTGAAACCACAACATGTCGGAACGCGTGAGATCTGAGCACAATCCGTTAATGGTGGGTTGTTGTAACTATGCCCGGTTAGATGCTGAATGTTTCTAATACGGTAACACAAACCCCAGCCAGTCCAGGCGCACGCATGAAGATGTTCGCTCGCAGAAAGGAGGTTAAATCTTTTTTGAGTTTCCAATTTTGAATTTCCTCATCAGTGATGGAGCCGTCGGGACCATATGGCATTTCTGAAAACAAGGAACGCCATGCAATCAAGCCGTATGAATACAGATCCCTAGTCAACGTTCTGGCGAATGGTTTGATGTTTTCCGGAGCATCAGGCATGCATTCCTAGGAGATAAGTCACTTAGCATTTCTGTTCATTATACCAACGCGGCAGATTGCAATACTTAAGGTAACCCAATGCAACTTTCATGAGATGCGAGGTCCTTGCCAGGGTAAATGAAAGAGAGAAGTTTCTCACAGGAGCATTCCAATAACATGTTCCTCCGATTCGATCCCTACTTTCGATGAATGGACTGCAAAATCCAAAGTCTGATAGCTTGGCTATAAGTCGTCTGGAGGCAGGAAATAAGAGTATATTCTCGGGTTTGAGGTCCCCGTGAACGATTTTCGTTGCATGAAGCATAGTGACCCCTTCGGCGATATCAGTGAGTAAATCAAATATCAGCGACTGACGTTCATCAGTCCAATGCCCATTCTGCCGAGACAGAAAGTTATCGAGGGTAGGAGTGTTCTCATCGGCAAGCTCAACGATTAGAGAAGGACGATAGCTACTTATGCCGTCATCAGCTTCAACATGTTCCCAGGATACACCTAGAAGGTCAACGAAATTCGGATGTGCTTTAAACCACGGATGGTTCATGACTCGGAGTTCCAGGAACAGCGACTTCAGCACGCTCTGGTATTCCCCGTTGTGTATTTCGAGCATGGAGTTGCCTAAAGGAACACCGAGGTTGATCTTTTTAACTGCCACAGCTCTCTTCCTGGATTTCCAGAAGCACTTAAATACCGTCATTGTTGCTCCATGTCCGATGGAGTCTCCGTTGTTAAGGTCCTCGAAATCGTCTGAGTCGCATTTTGGCAGACCAGTCTCTTGAAACTGCCGAGCGAATGTGATAAAACTGTCCAAGACAGGATCACCGATGTCATGTGCAATTTCGGAACATGTCGACTGCGTGTAGCTGCAAATATGATCATAGCCAGAACTCTGGAATGAGAACACTCTGCGGTCGGCCATGGAAGACATCTAGACGGACGGTATTAATGAAACAGTTATGTGGTCGAGTGATTAAGGATCATAACATAATAGAGGATAGGAAGCTGCATCAGCGCAAGGTTGAGAATCAGGCACGTACCTTTGTTGAAAATGAGAGATGACCGGCTCCTCTTTTCGACCAGAGCTGTGTGGACAATGTCTCTATCTATATGGCCTTTCTGCGCTTGAGCCCTCCAATTTTTCTCTTCGCGCAAACTCGGTTAAGATGCGAGGCGCTTCACACGTGCAGCGTGAGTTGTAAGCCCATTTAATTAACCCCGCACCAGGCTGAACATCTACAGAACGCACCTTAAGAACAGGAACAATGCTATTACTTGTTTTACCTAATCTTTAGTTACTGTATTCACATCTCCTGAAATCAGCATCCAGATTAAGGCTGGGGTAGCCTTCATGGCGACAGGTTTGGAGATTCTGGGCGCTGTCACTGGTTGCGTCGCTTTGGCGCTTGAGATCTACGATTTCTTTCAAAACGAATTCCGGAACGGCAATGATGATACGCTGATTGTCTCTATCAGACACGACCTTAGCATTCTCCGTGACTTCGGGCGAATCTTTGACTCAGCCTCAAAGGATGACAGTATCTCGCAAGTGGACAAGCTCCTCCTGAACGATGTCTGCCTGGCCCTCCGCCCTAGCCTCGGCAACATACATTCATGGGTCATCCGGAAGCGGATGGCTGACCTGACAGCGTCTCGGGCGCGTAAAGCAACGGATAAGGTACTCGGATTCCTGTATAAGAAGACGGAGCTACAAAGGATAAGCGCGGAATTACTGCAGTGGACTGAGAGATACCACATTCGATTCGGCTTGCTACCACTTCAATTGCAAGAGAGACTCTTAGCAGGCAGTGGCGGAGTAGAAGACACGACAGTTTCAAGCCTGCGTTCCCTTCGAGAAACCTTCGCGCAGCTGACATTGCGAAGCCAGCATATCCCTAATGCTGGACTATTGAAGACTGAAGGAGAAGTTACGCTACGGTCCGGCCCGAATGCTTCCCGTATGATCGCCGCGTTCGATCAGGACATTGTTCTCGTCGAATTTAAACCACATAAAAACACTCTCGCAGGACAGGAGTTCTCGATCTTCGAGTATGAAGTAGCGAAACTGGTCAAAATTCTTAGCTGTGCAGACGAAGCCCTTTGCAGGATTCTCAAAGCTATTGGGTACTTCCACCAGGCAGCCCGCTTTTGCTTCGCCCTCATATACCAGCTTCCTCGCAATGTCTTAGTACCGGTACAAGCAACCACTCCCACAACACTCCTTGACATTATTAAAACCACTCGCGAGTCTCCAAATAGGCCTGGACATACAGAATTACTTCCCCCTCAGCATCCTCTCGAGCAGCGTTTTGAGCTCGCGAGGAAGATCGCATGCGCAGTCATGTATGTGCACATGATGCAATATGTGCACAAGTCGATTCGGTCATCCAACATCGTCATTCTTTCAAAGAAAGGCGCATCCAGCCCAGAGACGGGCGGCTTCCCTAAGCAACTCGGTGAACCATTCCTGTGCGGCTTTGAAACAGCTAGACAAGATAAGGCGACGAGCGACCAAAAGGGGGACGCGCATTGGCGGTACAATATCTACCGCCATCCTAAGAGACAAGGATTGTACCCTCAGGAACGCTACACAATGAATCATGATATATATAGCCTGGGCGTGGTGCTACTTGAACTTGGCCTGTGGAGGCCTCTTTTAAATACTGGACTCGCGAAGCTAAAGGATTCGACAGACGAGGAGATTGCAGCAGGCAAGATCAAAGAGTACCTGAAGAAGATGGCAGCGGAAAGACTTCCCGTAATGCTGGGAACCAAATATTGCGATATCGTGTTGTTCTGCTTGAACGTGGATGGGGATGGGCAAGTTGGAAGCTCGAAAGTGATAGAAGAGATCCTTAGCAAGCTCGAAGAACTATCAGCTGGAATGCAGTGACCAAATAATCCCAAACGACTTCTTCAGCGCATTTAACTTGTCGAAATAGGCGAGGGATAGAGTCCGAAGTCAACCGCAAAAAGTCCGTGTGCACAGGCCCTCTTAAGCATCTCGCGTCAATGTGAAATATCAATTTCAACGCCAAGTACTCGACAACAATGCAGTCATTTGGCATAGAAGCTAGTGGGAATTGAAGCACTGGCGGTGAATCATCTTTAAAGCAACGCGCATCTCATACGTTAAACAGAGACGATAGCCACCGGAAGAGCGGGAATAGTAGAAGAGCGCATTTTCAATCAGCGTGATGTAGCTCCGGAAAAGTTTGGTATGAAATATTCTTATACTTGAACTTACTGACCCTCTCTAAAAATAGCCGTGCTGTGAGGACTAAAAGGGTCCACCATCGGAAGCATATTACAGATCTCCATACTACCGTAGGACCTGTTTTGGTACCTGTCGGGAACTGTTTAGTCCCGATCCAAATCACGCGGCCGCATTAGTCAAAAGTCGCTTTCGTCAGTCGTGCGGTCACTTGTAAAACCGCGTCTTACGCCATTTGACAAAGCCACGAGTACCTCTTAAACGCCTATACCCCGATTTCGTCCTCTCTACCCCCTCTCTACGGGACTACCTCGCTCTTTATTTTATAGTAGTTTATATCGTTACTTCTATTAGCTACCTTAAGCGTTCGCTATACTCTCGCGCTATAGCTAATAAGTCGCGATTAAAGGTAATTAAGGCAAACCCTATTAGTAAAGGACTTAATACCTTTTAGATAGTACGGGTTAAGTTAAATAAGGTAGAGGGATAAGTATACGTTTCTTATTTAAGCTAAGGAGAGGAGGTATTTACATATAATTAATCAAAACAGCTAGAGGGAATAATAGGCTTGAAAGGAATATACTTCATCATACTGCATAGCCCTATATTTCTCGAGACTCCCTGCCCTAGTGCATCTCACCCCAAACCCCCTGGATATGACTCCATAGTAGAAAAAGCCGATCAGTGATCATCGTCATCATTCGCGCTCCTTACGACCGCTGTATCCCCAAGATATGCACCCTCACTCCACTTGCCGAAGCCTAAACTCGGATCTTGGTATTCTGGGCCATGCCCGCTGGGGGAGACTTTGCCACCCTATTCTTCAACGAGCTGAAGCGATATTTAGCTACTGTTTGGTATATGCATCGATTGCGATGGGCTCGAGAAGGACGAGGACGTGATGAGTCGGACGTCTACTGCACTGCGTCTTGCAGTTGCACGGTTGCTGTATCGGAAGCTGATTGTGGTTGGGGTGCTAAGTGTGTCAGTTGGCACAAGCCAAACACTGGAGCTACGAGCGTGCCCCGCTTCCAGTTCACCGCCTATTATTCTCTATCGTGAATATTCCTAAGCCTTTTTTAAGACTGCACCAGGTAATAGGGCCTAATAGATGTGCGTGCAGATAGAGGGTACTACGAAATTGTGGTTAGTTTTGTTGGGGATATTACAAAGCTGTGGTTACCTCATTAAAGTTGCCTCTGACAGGTCGTTGTCATCGTCAAGTCCAGGTGCCTGCAAATGGAACTCTGGTCTCGGGAGAGCGCCAGCATCAGACCCGTCGTCTATAGGCGGCGTAATGTATTCTCTCACCCACGTCTGACATCTGCTTGCACTCCATCTATCTCCCGGTGACTCGCGGAGCAGTCCTCTGAGAAGTTCTCGAACACCCTCCGGCCGCAATTCTCTTAGCTACTGAGTCTTCGGGCGATGCGATAACGAAGCGAGTCAGGTCCTTGGGTAGCAGAGATCGTATCTCCCTTGCCGGCATGAAAGCCGGGATCGAGATGGCGTTATTTTTACCGGTTGCCTCGGGGCGATCCTGCAGACTTTGTTTCCTACCAAGGCTGGATAAGGCGCGGAACGGCCTAGTGTACCTATATCTAAGATTAGTTAGGATGCCGCAGAATCTCGACTCGGCAACCTGCGGGAGCTGGCGCACAGCCTCGATTAGCGTCGAGACATATCTAGCGGCCGGGAAGACGGTACGGCCCCAGCGACGCCTTGATCAGGTCACCCTGCCGTCGCCAAGGTAATCGAGGCCGGGTTTGGTGTATGTTTGCCGAATGAGTACGGGCTTAGTCAGCATCCAACCCACCACTGGTGCCACCACCATAGGCCATTGTCCTCGCACATTTCAAAAGTCGCAGCCCTCAAGCCGTCGGCAGGCACCCAGCACGACCAGGCTCTCCGCTTTATTTCTCAAAAAACACAAAGAAGAACCCTAGACATGGTCGAACATGCAATATACTACCGACAATGCGGTTGAAGGCGCTGGGTTGATGGCCCTCACAGCTCAGTCATCCTCCACAATAGCTGTAGCTTTATCGTCGGTTCCGTCATCGAACCCTCTTAGTGACAACCTGAATGCACACCATTCTTCCCGAGGAACACGCTTTTCTAACACGCCAGCAGTGAAACGGCAGATGGCAGATTTGGCATGCACAGTTTCAAATCCACCCAACGCTGACATGGTATGCATTCAGGTCCACGCCATGAAGGAAAAGCTAACTAGGCAGCGTCTGCTTTGTCCACCTAACCGGGAATCGCTAGAAGTACTTGGCATATATTCTCGGCCAAGTGCTCCAAGAAAGGTTATTTTGACCCCAAACCCTCGCGCCGCAACCGAACGAACCAGCGTGAAAGCCTTCCACTTTTGGGATCCGGTTTCATAGTGAAGCCTCACCAGGCCTTTGCCAGTTCCAACCTCAGTCTTAATACCAAGGTACACTGGTATGCCTTGAACGTTACCGTTATGGTCGATAGCTACCAGTTGAGGCTTCTTGGTAGGATGGCTACAGTCGATGCACATTTCTCCGACTTGACATTCTTGCGGGTAATCAAGCACTGAGGACTTGATTGCTTCAAGACTATGCCAGGTGTGAAAGTGCCATAGGATGCACAGGTGGTCTCGCTAGTAGAATTCTATTACAATAACCTCATATATCTTCTTGTACGCAAAGCCAACTTACTTAAACTCACCCAAGCTTACCTCTATACCCATCACTAACGCTTCCATTAAGCACCGCCGCTATAGGCTACATTAGCGGTTCTGTACTCGACAATTTGGTCATAAGCCACTCCGAATACAACATCACCGTGCTTATGCGTAAAGTTCCAGACGGATTTCCTGCCTGCTATTTCAACATCCGTATCGTTCGCGGCAGCTTCGACGACACGCAGCGTATTGCAGATACGGCTTCTGAGAATAACATGGTAATTCGTAACTATATCTGACCCATATTACATGTTTCGCTACACGTGCTTCTGCTAACACGTATATATAGATAGTGGCAAGCCGAAGCACATGCCCAGTCTAGAAGCCAACATCGCTGGCCTTGTCCGCCGCCCCGCTTCTCGGCCTAGACCTGGCTTCCTAATCCGTCTTGCCGGTACAGCCCCTAGGTTGAAACACGCTTCCGTCATGATCGGCTCTGGGTGGTTCACGATAGAACAGTCTTGGAGAGAATAAAGTCACTTCTACTAGCCCTTCATGGCCTACCAAGCTAATATCTCCATCCCAAGTTCCACGTGCAAGAATAGCCACGGAGCTGAAAGGTCCATTTGTCGCATTCGGGGGAGGATAATTAAACCGATAATCTTTGATGATTCGGTCATCGCTGGCGGTCGCGAAGTACTTGTTCGCAGAATCGAAAGTTATGCCCTTGACATGGCTCTGGTGATTTGATAATATCTTTAGTTTTTCAAACGAATGTCCTGACCATACAACGACTATCGAATCCAAATCTAACAGAGACCAGTATCGAGGAATCAAACAGCCAACCAAGATCTTGCACGTCGTTGTCGTGTCCGATGACGCGGCGAATAACGCGCCAGTTCTCGACGGGAGGAGCCTCATTCGATCCTATGAGACGCATCAGAAGTTGCTCCGCCCTATGCGATATTCGACCTACCGAATGCAGCGTGTGTTGGTGCATTCTTATCCAGCGCAGAGACATATACTATTTTATCATCTGCGCCCGAGGCTAAGTATTTGCCATTAGAGGAGAAGTGGACCGCATGGATTGTGCCATAATGATGGCTGACGGCTGCGAGCTGCTTAGGCTTTTTGTATTCGGGGTTGTTCGAGTGTAGAATGGCATCGGTAGACCATATACGCACATAGCCGTCTACAAAGGGTCAGTTGGTCTTATTCTCGACTCCATCGCGTCGTTGGGCCGCTCCGCAATAGGGTGTTAACGGACCTCCGGCAGCGGTGGCTACGGTGGGCTCAATCCCAAGGTCTGGTTCGGCGTGCACGACATGGGCGCCATCACAAGTCTAGCTGAAGACAACCTGCATCGGCCCTCGTGATCCTCATGGCCCTCGTCTGTAGGTGTCATCTAACGACAGAGCTTTCACGCGCGCCTTTGCAGTTCCCTTGCTAGCTGGTAACACTTTACCAGTGCCAGACCGCGAGGCCTTCATCAGGACCGCGACGTCATCATCAGGGCTAGACCGCGATGCCATCGCACGGTATCACGGCATCACGGTATCCGGCATCGCGGCATCACGGCATCGCGATCAAGCGCGGTCGAGCACGGTATCGCGGCGTCACGATCAAGCACGGTCAAGCACGGTATCACGGCATCACGATCAAACACATCACGACATCACGATCAAGCACGACATTAAGCACAGGATCAAAGCACGACATCAAGATCAGCATAGAAGGATCAAGCACGACATCAAGATGTTACCAGCTAGAAGCAAGAAGGTCAACGAAGGCGCGCGAGAAGCCCTATCGTTTGGCGACGTCTGCGGAGGCCTGGTCACATGAGCCGTGAGGGGCCGAAGATCACATAACTAAAAGCAGAGTGATCCCGCTAGCAAGAAAGATGGGGACGCTCCTGGAAGCAGGACGCCCACGGGGCTTAGCGGGAGCAGAGTGATCCCGCTAGGAGGAAATATGGAGACGCTCCCGGGAGCAGGTTGCTCGCGAGGCTTAGCGGGAGCAGTGTAGGCTCCGCGGGAGTAGAAGGCTATCGGCTGGCTACTCGTAGTACAACGAGCATAAGAAGAGAAGAGTTCTCTATCTATTACTAGTTGTAGTCAACTCATCATATCAAATTGCAACCACGGTTAGTCTTTACTTTCAAGCCTCGCATCACTGATACTGTTGCTCACCTCTTGTGGGCTGAGATTCAGAATCAAAGTCCCTTTCCACTGAATAATCCTCGCACGGATTAACCTACCCTCTAAAGTAACCAACCCGTGTAACCATTATGTGACTCAGTTCTCAAGAATAGCTTGGGCCTTTGCCTTGACTGTTTTAACAAGGAGCAGTCTCCAGAGCAGGAGAGGGAATGCCAGGCTGCGCATGGTTAGAAGGTTGAATTCATCAGGACTTTCGACCCGTGAAACCGAATTCGAAGTATTGACATCAAAAGTCTTCCTTTGGCCAATTGCTCCTGGCGGACGCGGCTATCAGGGGCATAGTCTAATTGGCTCGCTTACTAGCGCTGTCCGGGCTTGGCTGGACGCCCACAGTACCTTTCCTACTCCACAATTACTACCAAGGAAGCTTCTGTAAGGACTGAGGACAGATTACCAGTACCTAACCATTACCTTGGTACGTTGGAGGCCTAGTATATAAGAGAGAAGAGAATCCTACCCCGCCGGTAGCGATTCTTCTATCCTTCATCTGCAAATACACTCTTATTGCTGGGTACTTTCAATCTATTGTCCTACGTGACCATACTTCATCATACAGAACCATCCAGCCCTGACAGCTTCTATCTCAAAAATGACCAAGAGACACGATCACATCACCTTTCCCTGGCTCTCGTTGCCTGCAGATATCCGTCTTTTGATCTTCGACGAAATCTCAGGCCAGAAACATCGTGGCTGGGCTCAGTGCGCAGCTGTCTGCAAAGAATGGCAGGCTATTCTTGAACCCAAGAATTTCTCCCAACTAGCATTGCAGCCATCCTATCTAGACGAACTGGAAACCCTCGTTATCCGACAAAGACCTCTTGTCCGGTATATCTATTTTAATATTAATCTTCCTCATTACACCTGTCGCGATTATAAAGGAATTAGCAATAAGTCTAGTCGTATATCTACCATTTTTAGAAGCGCGATCCTAAGGCTCTTTTCTATCCTAAGTACCTAGCAGCCTATAGGTCGGCTAACACTCGAACTAAACGCATCTTCACTAAGTAACTTATAATATTAGTTCAAGAACTACTCTTTTAGGCCTAGATATAAAGATATAAGAGGCTAGACTTAATAAGAGAAAGCTATTAGATGGTATAACCTAAAGTACGGCTAGGTTAATAGTTAGTAGGTTAAGACTCCTAGTTAGTGTGCTATTTTATATATCTTCTCTACGCTCTACTTTAGCGTCCCCTAAACTCTTCCTATTATTTATACTATTATAGACTTCTATATACGTTAATAACTTCAACGTAGGCTTTCTTTTCTAGTACTAAAGACCTTATAGGAGAAACTCCCCCGGCTAGAAAGTATAGTCTACGAGCTATAGCTTACCCCGCTATTCGACTACTAGAGGCGATATATATCTAGTACGTTTAACTCTATATTATATTTTATTATATACTTTTATATTTCTTTCTAATATCTTAATAGAACTAGCTGTTTTACTTAATGCGTGTATTCTAAAATACGTTAAAAGAGTATCTATCTTCCTAGACTTTAATAACCAACTTACGCTAGTACTAAATAACTATCAGCTATATTTAAACCTATATATCAAAATTACCTCAGCTAAAATTATACTAGCTATAAGTCTTAGGCTAGCCGCAGCGTTTACCGCTAAAAGTCACTATCTAGAGCGTCTTTCTATTTTATATATAATTAACGCCTAGTAGTTTTTTACCTTATACTAGTAGCTACTATGTACCTAGAATATCCTATAGTCGCTAATACTTATATCATCTATACTAGCCTAGACAGCTTCCTATTAAAATATTTATATACTATTATAAAACGCTAGTTTAATTGCGCTAAAGATGCCGTAGCTTAAAACTATAGCGCTCTAGAATAGTGAACTAGGATAAGCCTATATAGTAATTTATTAGTAATATACTATAATAGCTATACTTATATAGCGTAGTATATAGGATCTTAAGCTTAGTAATAATGTTATTAAGTCCTAGAAGAAGGTTAGTCCCTACTATCTACGGTTAGAGAAGGAAGTATTACGCGACGTAGATATTATATCCTATAGTAATGTAATTTATTATCTATACTTACTAGATAGAGTTGTTAATTTAGAATTACTATATTAAATACGTTACGAGGGAATAATGCAATAAATAGTCTAATTAGTATATTTATATAGATTTTTATCTACTTACTAGCTAGTCTTAGCTTCGCTAACTAGCCCGCGAATAGGCTGCACTACTAACCTAGGATACTACGTAAAGGTGCTAGCTAATCGTCCTAGTAAAAAAGAGAAGAAGAAAGGTAGTAGAGTAAAAGAAGAGAAGAAAGAGAGTAAAGTAAAGAGTAGAAGTAGAAGTTAAGCCGAATAATCAAATACAAGAAATAAAATTATTACTTATAGTTATAGTCGGCGAGTAGCCTCGTCTACAACTCTCTAAGCCTATTTTAGGGCCTCTTTAGCCTATTTTAGGGCCTCTCCTACTAGATCTATAGCGTTATCCAGCTAGAGGATATCTCCTCCCCTATTATAGAGGGCGGCCTACTCTATAGCGTCGGCGGCGGCGTAACGAGCCTAGGCGAGGGTGAGGGCTCAGCGGGCGAGGGTAAGGGCGAGGGGGGCTTAGGCGAGGGGGGTAGTAGTAGTAGAAACAACACGACTAGATCGAAGGGTCAGCCTAGGAAAAGTAGTTAGTTTAAACGCTATATTATATATCTGCAATAGTAAGATAATAGAGGGCAGACGGTCTAATTTCAGGGCGATAATAATAATTAGGAGAAGTATCTAGTATAATAGTTGGAATAAATAGTACTTATATTTGCGTGATAGTAATAATATAGGAATAATGATAGTATTAATTGATATTAGTAGAGGAAAAAGAAGAACTCGTTGCGTAGGAGAGAGACGATTCTTAATAAATACGCCAGCTAGACGGTCTTACCTTCCTATCAATAGGTTTACTACATCCTACCTGCTTCAAGGACTGTATTAGTTAGGAAGGAAGGGGCTATATGTATAAACAACCCGTATCGCTATATAAGAATTATAGATGAAAGGCGCTACGATACTACTATATAGGATTTCCCGCACTAAGGTACAGTACCCTATTCAATCGCGAGGGCGGAAGTTACTAAATCAAGAAACGTAGGAGAATAATTTATTTATATCCTTAATACTAGGATTAGGCTGGGATAATAGGTATCTTCAACGAGCTAAAGCAATATTTAGCTACTATTTAGTATATGCATTGATTGCGATAGGCTCGAGAAGGATGAGGATGTAGTGAGTTGGGCTATCTCTAGGATATAGAAGCGTTCGCGTTAGCTATAGTCGTCTACTATACTAAGTCTTGTAGTTATATAGTTACTATATTAGAAGCTAATTGTAGTTGGGGTGCTAAGTATATTAGTTAATATAAGCTAAATACTAGAGCTATAAGCCTACCCCGCTTCTAGTTTACCACCTATTATTCTCTATTATAAATATTCCTAAGCCTTTTTTGAGACTATACTAGGTAATAGGGGCTAATAGATATGCATATAGTTAGAGGGTACCACGAAATTGTAGTTAGTTTTGTTGGGGATATTATAAAGCTATAGTTACCTTATTAAAGTTACCTCTAATAGCCTAGAGTTGGTATTAATACGTATACGTCGCCGCCGTCCTACTTCTCTAGTATACGCGTAGCGAGAGCGCTAGCATTAAACCCGTCGTCTATAGGCGGCGTAATATATTCTCTTACCTACGTCTAATATCTACTTGCACTCTATCTATCTCCTAGTAACTTATAGAGTAGTCCTCTAAGAAGTTCTTGAATACCCTCTAGCCGTAATTCTCTTAGCTACTAAGTCTTCGGGCGATGTAATAATAAAGCGAGCTAGGTCCTTGGGTAGTAGAGATCGTATCTCCCTTACCGGCATGAAAGCTAGGATTGAGATAGCGTTATTTTTACCGGTTGCCTCGGTACTAGTTGTAAAGATGGCGTTAAGACCCTACTCTACTACCTACTGTCCTAGCACGCTAGCGAGACTACCTATAGTATTGTAGAATACGACCTTTTAACCTAGAATAAGACCTAGGAGCGCAGACTCGGCGAAGAGGTTGGCGGTAACCTAGACTAGGAGCTTTGCGTCCTTACTACTTCTCGATGACGGGGTAATATACTACTTAGCGAGAAGAGCGGTAGTAGAACTTAGGACTCTAACTCTAGACGTTAGAGACTCGGCTAGGCTAGGAAGCGGGGCGATCCTATAGACTTTATTTCCTACTAAGGCTGGATAAGGCGCGGAACGGCCTAGTGTACCTATATCTAAGATTAGTTAGGATGCTATAGAATCTCGACTTAGTAACCTACGGGAGCTAGCGTACAGCCTCGATTAGCGTCGAGACATACAAGGGGGTAACATGAACGGGCTAACTCCCCTCTAGTCTGTATTTTTCGCCACTTGATTACAATACTATTCGAACCAACTAGAACACGAAAATTATACTATAAAATAACGCGAAATAAGTAGATATACTATAGTTGCAGGGGAAAGTATTTGATGTAGAGACCTAAGGTGCTAGGGTGTATTTTTTATTGAATAATTCGCTAAGTAAGGCTTAGCATTGTAATAAATCTTATTATAGTCTTTAGAATCTTGTATATCTACTACGAGCAGCTATTATAGCCTCGTACCTAGCCTTTATAGAGTTAATTAATATATTAAGATCTTCCTTAGAAATTAAGTCCTATACCTCCTTTATAGTAGTCCTAAGTTAATCGTATAAGAATATATAATTAGGCCCCTATTTCCTCTTAATATAATCCTTTATTATATACTATATAGTCTCGATAGGGTTAAGATCTAGAAAGAAGGCTAGCTAGTAAATAGAGAAGATTCTACGCTTAGTAAACTCCCGCTATATAATACCTACTACGTGACCTAGAGTAGAGTCCTATATAAGTATAAGGTATAGATTAAGCCTTATCTATCTATAGATAATAGGTATAATGTAGTTATAATAAGACTCCTTATTAATTATACCCTAATCTTTCTCCTAGAATATACTAGGTCCCTTCTATATACCTATAAAGTAGCCCTAGAATATCTACCCCTTTCTCTTTCTATACTTATATATTATATAGGTCTCCTCCTACTCCTCCCCTACCTTCCTTATTACGTATTACTTCCTATACTTACCGCCTATAACCTATAATTTATCTATCTATAAAATAACGCTCTACTACTTATAAGTCTAATTTACGTACTTATATACCTACTATAATCTATTAGCTTTATTAGCTTCTAAAAGAGGTAGTTTCTAGCGTACTATATATTATTTATACTCTCTTTACTAGAGGGCTCCTTTAAGGGCTTCTATAGAGATATTCTATTTAAATTAAAGGCTAAAGTAGAGGGTAAGCTAGGTATACGCTATAAGCCGTCCTACCTTTAAAGAAATAATAAAGAGCTTAATTTTATCAACCTCTTTATTACTTAGGCTAGGAGGATGACCTAACTACTTCTTAGGGGTAATCCTATAAGTAGTAGCGTACTAAGCCTAGCTATACATAATTCCTAGCTACTTTATAATATCCTATAGCTTATAGCCTACGTTACGAAGCGTGTGGACCTATAAGCGCTAGTCTCGCGAGAGCTACTAGCTATAAGAGGTATAGGAGTAGGAGTAAGAGCGAGATAAGTCTAATAAGAATAAGCTGTTTATATTAACAAGAGAGTTGGTAAGAGTAATAGTAAGGTAGGCTAGAGGAGAGCCTTAAGACTCTATATAGGAGCTTAATTCTAGACGATTCTCTTAAAAAATATAGTATAAGCTACTATAAGGTAATTAGTAGAGTAACCCCTAAAAAATACGCGTATAGGCCGACGACTAGGGCCCTATATTAAATACTTTCCCCTACAACTATAGTACTTATATATATATTGAAAATAAGTTATACCCTTAAAAAAAAGGATTTAAAAGCCTTAACAATTATACGCTAACCCTAAAAGAGTACGTAGAATATACCTTACCCTTTAAGAATAAGTTTAAATTCTTACCTTATCTTAATTTAGGCAATAGAGTTAGTCTTAAATTATATAATCTATAGGTATCGCTTAAATAATAGTCTATAGTTATATTAAATAAGGCTTTAAGATACTAAAGAGACTAGTTAGATAGCTTCTTATACTAAATACGCCTATTTAGAAGTGCCTCGTAGGATAAGCTACTCTTAACGCTTTTTATTAACGTATAACGTACGAAGAGATTACCTAGGTTGAAGGTATCTAAGCCTATAGAAGGACTTTAATTAAGGCCTTTAAAAAAGAGTAATACTATCGTTAAGTTGTAATAGAAAAGCTACTCCTTATAGAGGCTTATAAATAAGTATATTTATAATAGGTATATATATATTTAAACTAGATAGATAATATATAGGCTCGTATTATCTAGATAGATAAAGCTTTATTTTCTATAGGTAGCTTTAGATAAGTCTATATTACCTATCGCGCTAAAGAGAAATACTTAGATACTTACTACTTCCTAAAGTTCCGTAGGTACTTATCTTAGATAATCTATAGCTCTATCTTATCCCTTAGGAAAGGCCCTTTAATAGTCTTTAAGAAGGAATAGGGATCTATTACAGGCGCAGTATATCAAGAAAAGGTTATCCTATAGATATATAACTTTAGGAATTAGATAGAGTATTACCCTTATATTAGGTTTATAAGGTTAATTCTTATAGAAGATAGGGTATCGCAACATATAGTATATACTACACAAGATCTTTATAGGTAGAATTAGGTAATAAGGATAGTATAGCCTACTAATTCTCTAGATTTAAATCCAATAGAGAATGTGTAGAGATTATTGAAATACTAGGTTAGAAGGCGATTTCCAAAGACAGAGGCAGAGGTTCGCTAGTATATTAAAGAAGAATAGGCAAAGCTAAAGCTAGAAGACTTCTAGAAGTATACATGTAATATAAGGGAGCGTTGCTAGGCTGTAATTGATGTAAATGGTGGTTATACGAAATAGTAATAGTTGTAAATTATGGTTTTGTAATCAAGTGGCGAAAAATACGGACCGGGGGGGAGTCAGCCCGTTCATGTTACCCCCTTGTATCCGGCGGCCGGGAAGACGGTACGGCCCCAGCGACGGCTTGATCAGGTCACCCTGCCGTGCCCCATCTGGGGCCTGCCGTCGCCAAGGTAATCGAGGCCGGCTTTGGTGTATGTTTGCCGAATGAGTGCGGCTTGCTTGTGGTGCTATCCTGGTTGACGCAGACGTCGCGAATGATTCAGTCGATGTGGTCGCTATCTTCGAGTGCGGCACCAAGTGTCTTGACTGTGGTGATGTTAGCGGATTGTGGTTGAGCGTCTCTTTGTTCGGGCGGCTTTTGCAAGTAAACTCACCTAACCACGGTATTATGGTCTTGCTTAGACGATGAATCGACTTCTTCGGGGAGCGGGGAGCAGGGAACGGGAACGGAAAATCCATGTTCCTTGAGCTTGGCCCGCTTCTGCTATTTAAGTACCGTTCCCCTCGCTCTGAGCAAACTTCTCTCCCTAAGGCAGAAACTTGCGTTTACTAGCTACAGCTATGTCTCTTTCTTTGCAAAGATGATAGTTTTACGCAACAATTGGAAGCAACTCTTGTCTACTTTCTTGCGATGACGACTTCGTGTCTGATGCACGTTGTAGCTCCTGTTTCCCATGTGCATGCAGAGTGCGTGGGCTGTGATGAATTGCACAAGCAAAAGCTGAGCCCATAACCTCACTGACCTATATATGGCATTTCGCCTCAACTCGGAACGGTACTAGAAAGAGAAGGTGGCATGCAAGGAGAAAGGAGAGATGATGAATTCGAGTATGTCTATTGTCAAGTAGCTATTCTATGTACAGAAGATTGTCAACCAGCAGAACCACATGTTGCTCCTCACGAAAGAAAAATGTCAGCTTTTTACGCAAGGCAGAAAACTTGCGTGGCCCACAGAAATCTCATAAGAACGAGAAGCCTGCATACCACTAGCTGTTTTGATCTGGGAGCCTCTGGGAACAAAAGCGTCATGGGAATCCTGCCTGAAGGCGGCCCCTCGACCAGCAGAGCAAGATTGCGAGTCTTGCAGACTCCGCAGGCTGGGTCCTACACAAGCTGTTAGCGAAAGAGAAGGGGAATTACTTACCTGTATGCTGAGGAGAAAGAAAGTCGGAGAAGAGGAAAGGAAAAGAGCTTTAAATACCCAGCGAGGGGCCAAGGCTCGTAGCGATGACGCTGTTGCGAGCCTTCCTGTTATTCAAGCAGAAGCCGTCGCCATGGCATGTACCCTGCATGTTCTCATTTCTAAGGGGAGGAGCGTACCACAACACCGAGTCTATCAGGCCACTTCTTTCCGTCCACCCTTGATCGGTCTGCCATGGCCAACGACAGTCATGACGTCCGTCGACAACTTCAAGTAAGCCCTGGGGCAGGTTCCCCCGACCAGCCGGGTCGTCAACGCACCGCGACTGACCAGCGAGATTAACAGTGGTGCGACTATTTCACCTCGTTCGTCCAGGACGGCAAGTCCATTCCCAGCGAGAACATGGACTGGACCCGGACACGAACCTGTTCTGGTCCGCCATCCTGTTCCTCGCCTAGCACCCCGACAAGCTCAACAAGTTCACCGACGAGATCAGGGGTAAGTTCAAGAGGTACCAAAACCACGTCCAAGCGAAGCACAGAAAGTCTAACCAAAAAACCCGAAATAGTGCCAAGTCCAGACCTCCATCTTCGCCGCCTTCCACAGCGAGCGCTACTGGCACAGCGCGGGCACCCGCAGCTGCATCGGGCAGAACATGGGGTACCGGCTGTCGGATGTGGCCAAGGCGGCCGCTGCCGAGAAGGGGGAGAAACTTGTCGCGGTGTAAGCAGTAGATGAGATCGGGGCTGGCATCGTTGTAGAAGCAGTCCAAGATTTCCAACAGACAAAGCAGCCATAGGAGGATTCGGATAGTTTTCCACAAGTAGAATATCCTCCCATAGCCGGAATGAAGACCCGATCTTGATGTCTGCCATCTGCCTTAGGGCTCAACATGTAAGTCCTGTGGCGATCAAAGCTACCATGTCTCCGAGTGACATGTATATTATCAGAGACTGAACATTAAAGAGAAGTACCCTTACCATCGTAAACAAAAATCACCTTACGACTTAGACATATCTTCAGTAAATGCGTATCACATGCAGGAGGATTTAGTTTGCATAATACACTATCTACTCAGAGGTTGGAGACGCGAGATAGGTATCTAGGTACGCAGGAGTGAATCGGAGAAACGGTAGTAATGTGAGGAAGTCGTTGATATGGTCCGAGGACCAGTTACTAAGTGATGGAAAAAAAAGTGTAGTTAATTATCCCTATAGTACGAATCACACTCGATGATCGTGGACCAGCTTCACCCTCGCCTTCTCCCCGGCTACGTCCTCCCCCCACCATATAAACATGGGCGCGCGAAGCACAGCTCCTCATCCTTGACGCCGTCTAGCTCCAGAGGTACTCCTTGAACCAGGCCCTGTCGTCTTGGTGCTGCCAAATGACATGTGCAACACCTCCCTCGCCCTTAGCGCCTTCCGTCTCGTCGGGACCAGACGCCCGGCTTGTAGAATCAGCGCCCAGCGTGCCGGGCCCGCGAGGCGTTTCCTCGACCCTGTGCCGATCCATCCACCTACACCTTGTTGTCTCCGCGTAGACGAAACTCGCGCCGCCTGTCCAGGATCCGCGTCTGGGTCTGAACGGGGCGGGTTAGGTCTAGGTTTCGCGATCTTGCTATACGATGAAGAGCATGCTTTGCTACAGGTAGGGAAAAAACGCCGCCGAAAAGGGGTATTACGACACGGGACTCCTTAAAGCTCTGCGTACGAGGAGCAGGCCGACCAGCAGCTTGCAATGCGGATCAGTAGGTAGGAGACGATAGAGAGTAATTTTTTTTTAGTCTGGTTGCTGTGTTAGCGCTAGCTGCAAAACCAACTAAAAGCAACTATCCCATCGTCTGTTGTGAACTACCCTCGCTCAACTAGTCAATAGATAGCCTGCGTAGTTTATCTATGACGCTGTGAGCTGTCGGACTTGTGATTTCGGCTATTTATGTGATAACGCCTTCCTCAGGCAGTAGATGACCGAATCCAACCTCATAGAAATTGGGTATACCCAATTTCTATCATCTTATCTGACAAGACTACGCTAGGTAGTCTTAATCACTAGACTACCTAATCTAGAAATGTGGCATTTTAGTGTCTTGGCGTCGGCAAAGACTTTTGAAAGACACCTCCGCACGAGCACCAGAATTGAGGAACTCTCTTGTATGGATTAATAGTAAAAAGTAAAGTGCTTCGTCGGCGATCCTGGAGCCTCGCTTTCCTAGTCAGGATCCTATTGGCTTACTCTGGACGCTAACGTGAGCCAAACCCCGTTTTTGCTTTGCTGGACAGTTGTGACATTGATTATGGAGTATTGATGGCTGGACGAGAATCTTCACGAGCTATTCCTGGGGATGCGGGATTTCTTGTCTTCCCCTGAAGCCCCGACGCTAGAGGTTGGTTAATGAGGCAGTCCACGGGTTGCTGATCATGTTCTGCAGAAAGCTCTGACCTCTGGCGCAACGCGCCCAGTGCTCCGGTACTGGGTCACCGTTCCCCGTTCCCCGTTCCCCGCAAATTGTAACTACTCAGGCCCGCAATTCTCCCCACAAATTCCGTCTACCACATACACCCCCACGTGGATACGTCGCAAATCTTTAAGTACGCTAACTAATCCTAGGTGGATGTTCTGCGGAACTTGTATCTCCAATTATGCCGACGACTACAATGGAATTCGTAGTGTTCGAATCGCTTTTGATTGTCCGAGGGGCTGCTTAACCAGCCACGAAAAAGCTACACGGGAGCGGCCATTAGCGCCACATCATTTGATTATTCTCAGCCAGAAAAACAGTTCAGCCATTTATTTTCACATACCTCGCTCCCTACCCGCCTGTGTTTGCTGGCGTATATCTTATCAATAAACTCTCTGCTGAATTATGCCGTCTTGCCACATTGGCAAGCCTCCTCGTTGCGCTTGCCTTAATGGTGATGGTGCCATGGGCCAAGAGACGTGAGGCGTCCATGGCGTTTTAACAGGCACCCACATAATTACACGGCTTTTACCGCGACTGACACGGACGACAAGGTCTGGAGATGGAGGAAAGCATTGCTTCTATAGGGCAGTCATTGATCTTCATTATATATTATGTTGCTGCCCCCTCACCACGGGCTTCGGTCTCCAGCTGTTTCAGTCAACTTCAATTTCCTCACTTCTGCTCTCTGCATGGATATTCTCCGTTAATAACGCTGTTATAATGTCGACCAACTCAACAACAACCGTGAATCTAAACGAGTCACGAGCCGGCAAAGTCACAACCGTGATTATTCTTTGTCCTGCTCTTGCCTTAGCTACCGTCCTGTTGCGCCTTTATACCCGTTTCGTGATAGAAAAGAAGCGTTTTTTGGAAGACTACTCTATAGTCTTAGCCATGGTAAGGGCGGATTACCCTAGAGATAATGGACGAGCACTGAAGTATTCACACCTTTTGTAGCTCTTTTCGACTGGTATATCCGTGGGCTTGGGTATCAGTAAGCCTACCCTCTGTCTTACATATTCCCTTACTAAGCTAATCTATGTATGCCAGCGGTCCTCAATGGCAACGGGCGCCATATTCAAACAGTCTCTCAAGAGCAGCTCACTCTGCAACGTAAGGTACGTGATATTGCTAACCCTCAAGTCCCGCACTTTAAAGCAAGAGACTAATTAATCCACTAGGTTGGACTTGAAGTTCAAACTTGCTACGGACTTACCCATCTATTCGTCAAGTCATCAATTATGCTCCAGTACGTCCGAATCAGTGTTATGCGATTCGAGAAGCGGCTCTGCTACGCTATTCTCGTTATCGTGGTTATCCAACATATGACTACTATAGTGGTTAATTTAAACTACTGCCGGCCTTTCAAAGCTCTCTGGAATCCACGTCTTCCTGGGGCTAAATGTCTTAACTGGGCTGCGATGGCTTATGCACCACTCTCCCTCACTATAGCCATGGATATTATTATCCTTATTCTTCCAGCAATTATTCTAAGGCATTTAACGCTCCGTTGGTACCAGAAATTTGGTGTCGCAATAATTCTATCATTAGGCGGACTGTATGTATCCCCCTTCTATATGTTCCTACTCAAATTCCTAGCTTACACATACGTATTCTATCTAGCGCATGCGTTGTCTCTATTCTTCGACTAACCAGCATACCCGCATCGACCCGGACGAAGGACCCTACATGGGATAAGGTTTACAGTGGTTTCTACGGGGTGATCGAACCAAATACGGGCATTTTTTGCTGCTGCATCGTTACGTTAAGGCCGTTGTTCCGCCGTCATTTCCCATTTGTTTCTTCTTGGCTAGACGGGCTTAGCAAAAGGCACGTGTCGTTGAACTCATGGAAGAGTCATTTGTCGTTGAATTCCTGGAAGGGTCATTTTGGAAGGGCCCCGACTCCTCCGCGACCGAATACGACTAAGGGCAGTAGCAAGGTTGGGTTGGCGAGGGAAGTGGAGCTTACAACTGTTAAAGATATCAGTAGTGTTGAGACCCAGTCGGTATCGGCCCGTGGTCTGCTGTGAAACCGTCGACCACATTGGCAACTGTACGCTAGCAGAAGAATGTGTGAATCTGCCTTACCAGGATTCATGGAATGCTCTCGCTCTGAGTGCCTGGAGCTGTACTGTGGGCATGGGCGGTTCTCTGGCTCGTTTTCTTTTGACCTAGTGGGGCTGGTATTGGGGTGAATTAGATTGCTGTATATTTAGGGCCCAGCGGGTAGATTTTTGATCCCATTTATCAATACAATTGAATAGTTGAGCCCAAAAGGCCCGAACACTCACACGATTAGTGAAGCAACCTTAGTATGTCATGAATAAGCAATAACCCTTACTCAGATAAAGTAGAAGTTGCATTTCTGGACTTTTGAAAGTCATTGATAATTCCACTTTTATATGTGCTTGCAACGATAGTGTTCTGTCAGTGACACTCAACCCACTTGCCGAAGCGCAGGCTTCGATCTCGGTATCATACCACCGTCCGCTGCCATGCCCACTAGCCCAAGGCCACCCACTCCATCTTATCTTATACCTACTTGGAGCGCGTGTCGCTGCGGTCGAAGTCGCCCGGTTTGGTGGTTTGGTAGTCCGCCTCGGGGTCGTTCTTTATAACATGCTAGACGCCTGTGAATCTAATTTGGGACCACTGAGTTAAGTTAACGTACCTGAAAGCCCTGAGGAATGAAGTAGAAGTCAACGCCCTCTGGCGGCCGAGCACTCCTCAGTATAATTGGCGTCTTACGTGTTGGGCTTATTGAATGTTTCGGACTCGAGGAAACATGACTAGTGGGAGGGCTGAATGTATTCCTTTTGTTCAAAGCTAGTGGAGTCTCTGCCCCGCTAGATCAACTTTCGCGTGGCGAATATGTGTCTGTTCTACCTTTTCACTTCATCTCCAAAATTTAGACGCTCACAACCCTACGCCATTGTTCTAACTGCTGCTTCAACCTAAAAGCATGCTTATGCATCTTGCTTTTGACTACAGTATAATACTGGACTGTGACTATGAAATTCATTAGGAATTCATATATCATGCTCACAGCTACTGCGCAGTGCATCCAAGATCCTGGACGTGCCACCTGTCACGGACCATATTATGGTCTGTTCACCAACCAAATACTTGCTTGTTGGCAACTGTGCTTCTCAGGGGTAATCTGCTGCTTGGTACAGCGGCGTACTGTCTCATAGGGAATCTGTAGGTGCGAAGCTATCTGAATACACGGCCATCCGGCGTTATACCGCAGAGCGTAGATACGCTGCAACATTGTTAGTCATAGTTGATTCATGAAATATATACAGCTTTCTATTGGAGTAAAGAAGGTTCGATGCGCTTCGGTGGCCTCTGCGCTAAGACCGAAAAAGCACACCCAAGGTGGGCAAACCAGCAGCGCGGTACATGGGACAAGATGATCAGGACATTAGGATGCACAGCTCGAGCATCTTCGAATTTCTCCTAATCGTTCGCACTTGTCGGATCAAGCTCGCCTGAATTGCCATTGCATGAATCGACATCTTCCCGCCATTGGATCAGATGCAGGGAACCACGCATTGCAATGAAAGGCCGCTGTGGCTTGATTTCTCAACTCTATTTACCCGCGACTCGTGTTTTAGTGCCACAAGTTGTGCAATCGCTCACTCTCACAAGTTATTGGCCACATTCGGTGTGTTCCCTGCAGAATCACCTTAACATCTTGCCGCGGGCGAATCGAGCCTAGAACTGCCCTCTAGTTCCACCGCACTGCCACTGATGCCAAGCTCTGCTCTTTCGGTCGGCACGGACAGTACTCTTTCACCATTCGGGACTTGTTTCCCACCATCCTCTAAGCGCTGGGTCCCTTCCAGTTCCGGCTTGGGCACGATGCCGGCGCTATTATTTCTGTTATTGGCTTGATTGCCCCGGGATCGCTTCCCAGCCCTATAGAAGATAGATGCAACAGCTCCGAGGATTATCAATCCGCCCACAGCTACGCCAACCCCTAAACCCACCTTACCGCCCATGCTAAGGCCAGAGGACGAGGGCATGGATGAGAAGGACTGCGACGGTAGTCTTGAGGTATACTGCGCCGCTGTCTGGGACCTGAAGCTCGAGGATGTTGTGGATAATGAGGAGCTTTCTGCCACGATAATCCAACTTGTAGGCCTTTCGCCGCAGCCCCAGGATGTGACTTTTGCTGTATCATCGTCGGCTGTTTGGCGTATGAAGGTTAGGCACTCTGACGAGAGTCCGTAGGTACTGGGTCGCGTGTTAGTTCTATTTCCGATGGCTTTCAAGGCATTCAAGGTTGCTGAACCATTTCATTATGGGTGAGAGAGACGTAGGTATACTACTGCAGCTACAGGCTTTGGCGTTCGCACATGTTGCGGGTATGTAGCAGCTGCTAGAATCACAACAACCCCAAGTGCTTGCGCCCAGCGAGCTGCTACAGGTGGAGCTTCCATAGCACCCAACATGTATGGCTAATTAATACCATCAAGTCAGCGTATTTCCATAACGAGTGTATCACACGTGTTCAGCAGGGGAGGGGGGCCTACTAGGATTTTCCGAAAAGTAACCGCAGTTTTGTGCGACTGCGATAGATGCTTTTGGAGTTAGTGTAATAGGAGGAACCATGTTTTCAGCTTGCGATAGAATATATTACTGTCGTGAACGAGATCGAGACTGGATTCTCCCTCAAGAACATCGCAAATCCTTAGGGAGCATGGTGGAGGCAGTGCTAAATGCCGTCTAAATTACAAAGAACAAGGGAGAATAGAAATACTATCACAGGCATAGAAGTGTCACTCCACCTAAAATCTTTGGTTGTGTCTATATGATGTCTGTGGCTTGAAGCTGAAGAGGCGACCCCAATCTGCCCGAAATTGGCTCTTTTCACCGCAGACATTTTCTCTGACTGCGAACTTTGACCCCCTCTAGATTTAGCTAAGATATTCACTCATGGGAGAAGTAACAGTGTAAACATAGGCGAGAAGTCAGGAAATATTCAGTAATACTGAATATGCCTTGCGAAATCTGTTTCGTTCCTAAATAGCACAGCGGAGATTCTACCCCGCAGTCCAACACCACCACCGGCGCCAGCGAAATGTATCAGGAAGCGTACGGCGAAAGCGCTCGAGACCGAGACCCTGCAACAGCTCCCGCGCACTGCACCCTGTCTCGTTGCCGCTTCAACAGTGCGTTTTCTTCACTTGACCGCAGCCATAATATTGTTATCGTGTGGGTTTCCTTTTTGTCTAGCAAATGTCGGATGATGGATGGAAAGGGCAGCCACGGAATATCATGTATAATTGGGTTGCTGTTGCCCGAAAAAGCAAAAAGAGGTGAGGGTTGGTTTGTAACAGTGAGCCGCGCCTCGAAGGCAGCGCGAGGCCGGATTTATTATAATCCGTGATCATCTTGGCACGCTTCGAATACCCGCAGAGATACCTGTGTTGGCTCTTCGTCATCACGCTTCATTGACGGAACCGCAGCAAAATTGAAGTGCGCGCTGCCATCTACCATCTGCAGGCCAACTTCATCGGCCTTTGCCCGTACGTTGTTTTCGTGCCGAGAAGGACACAGGTGATGGATTGTGAGTCCCTCATATATATCGAAATCCCCACTCACGCATATATAGAACTTTTAAGAGCACAAATTTTCGAGATATCAAAGTCCATAGTTCGTATATACCCTGGGGGCGTGCTATAGGGTCATAAGTAGCTTTGCCCTCCACTTCCAAGCTTTCTGCCCGCTTCTATCATGTTAAGCAAGCGACGGGTGACGTCCATCGCCTCGTATAGAGCCAATCAGCATCGACTAATTACAGCTATCTGACAGCAGACAAGGTGACCTTGAAGGAGTTGAACGACTCCGGGAATTCCTTCAGCTACATAGCTAAACATACGAATGTAGCACATCTTTGTTTCTAAACCTCTCCATAAAATTGTACCAAGTTCTATCCTTAGAAAGTAGTACTGCCTGTATCATGATGTTGGCAGGCATCGTGACGAGGAACCATGAGCTTGCTTCTCGGCTGCTACAAGGTCATGGTCGGAGCGGGTCGACCGTCCTCCCTGCTAGCATGATTGATGCGTTCGTCTACCTCTACTAAGATTTAAGCGGCACAACTTTAACACGTGGTTCTATGGTTATCTTATCACCTAATCGAAAGATTCTCAAAGCTCCGCTGTGGTAAATTACGTAGCTATATATTCACCTCGATCTCCGGCCCCCTCTATGAAATGGAGATAAAAAAGAAAATAAGGATAATAAGTTACCTGCACACAATGCGTTATAATATATTAGGCCAAACTTTTACATATCCAAACTCGTCCAGTTTCAACACCAATACCCATCATGTTCCCTAATACCACTGAACATGACGGCCGATACTCTAACGGTAACCATACTACATTCTTAGAATTATATGTTACCCATACTCTATTTGAACTTAACCCTAGGCCTTGATATCTTGGACTCCAAGGCTTTATAATAGTGGGTTCACTATTTGGAACTAATAGTGCTGCACCAATACTGATAGTACCAATTGCAGTGTGAAGATATGAGCTAGTAGTGTCAAATGATATGTTGCTGAGTGTCGTGCCAACCTCGAGCGTCTGCTGGAGGGAGCCAATGCTCGCGTCCCAGATCTTGACGGTCTCATCGTAAGATGCTGATGCTAGCAGCTTCGAGTCGTGCGAGAAGGCGACAGAGGTGACCCGATCGCTATGGCCCTCGAGCGTCTGCTGGAGGGAGCTAGTGCTCGCGTCCCAGATCTTGACGGTATTATCGCTAGATGCTGATGCTAGCAACTTCGAGTCGTGCGAGAAGGCGACAGAGGTGACCTGATAGCTATGGCCCTCGAGCGTCTGCTGGAGGGAGCCAGTGCTCGCGTCCCAGATCTTGGCGGTCGTATCGCAAGATGCTGATGCTAGCAGCTTCGAGTCGTGCGAGAAGGCGATAGAGTTGACCCAATCGCTATGGCCCTCGAGCGTCTGCTGGAGGGAGCCAGTGCTCGCGTCCCAGATCTTGATGATCTTATTGCAAGATGCTGATGCTAGCAGCTTCGAGTCGTGCGAGAAGGCGACAGAGGTAACCTGATAGCTATGGCCCTCGAGCGTCTGCTGGAGGGAGCCAGTGCTCGCGTCCCAGATCTTGACGGTCGTATCGCAAGATGCTGATGCTAGCAGCTTCGAGTCGTGCGAGAAGGCGACAGAGGTGACCTGATGGCTATGGCCCTTGAGCGTCTGCTGGAGGGAGCCAGTGCTCGCGTCCCAGATCTTGACGGTCTCATCGCTAGATGCTGATGCTAGCAGCTTCGAGTCGTGCGAGAAGGCGACAGAGGTGACCTGATTACTATGGCCCTCGAGCGTCTGCTGGAGGGAGCCAGTGCTCGCGTCCCAGATCTTGATGATCTTATCGCTAGATGCTGATGCTAGCAGCTTCGAGTCGTGCGAGAAGGCGATAGAGTTGACCTGACTGCTATGGCCCTCGAGCGTCTGCTGGAGGGAGCCAGTGCTCGCGTCCCAGATCTTGACGGTCGTATCGCAAAATGCTGATGCTAGCAGCTTCGAGTCGTGCGAGAAGGCGACAGAGGTGACCTGATTACTATGGCCCTCGAGCGTCTGCTGGAGGGAGCCAGTGCTCGCGCCCCAGATCTTGACGGTGTCATCGCAAGATGCTGATGCTAGCAGCTTCGAGTCATGCGAGAAGGCGACAGAGGTGACCCAATCGCTATGGCCCTCGAGCGTCTGCTGGAGGGAGCCAGTGCTCGCGTCCCAGATCTTGACGGTCTTATCGCGAGATGCTGATGCTAGCAGCTTCGAGTCATGCGAGAAGGCGACAGAGTTGACCTGCTGGCTATGGCCCTCGAGCGTCTGCTGGAGGGAGCCAGTGCTCGCGTCCCAGATCTTGACGGTCTCATCGCTAGATGCTGATGCTAGCAGCTTCGAGTCGTGCGAGAAGGCGACAGAGGTGACCCAATTGCTATGGCCCTCGAGCGTCTGCTGGAGGGAGCCAGTGCTCGCGTCCCAGATCTTGACGGTCTCATCGTAAGATGCTGATGCTAGCAGCTTCGAGTCATGCGAGAAGGCGACAGAGGTGACCTGATGGCTATGGCCCTCGAGCGTCTGTAGCTCTGTACCCCATATTAGTGGAGTGATTGGGCACTTTTGGATCCATCTCGGGATCTGGCAACAGACGTTCCTCACAACACTGTTTTGCGGGGCGAATATCATAGCTGATGAATATATCTGAAGTGGTGCAAGGTCGGCAATGTATCTATAAGCAAGGATAATTCGCCGCGCATCCTCAAGAAATAGTGATAGATAATTTGAGGCGTTTGGCTGCCATGCGAAATATTAGAGATAAACTTCCTCAATATTTTCCTAGATAGTCAACTTACAGCTGTGAGAGATTGCAACACGCGGATATGTCCAATGGCTTCGGTAATCCTACCTATCAGAGATAGAGCCTCGAGCCAATTTAGGAAGTGCTTTTTCAAGAATTCGTGAACTTGGTCATTATCTCGGACTTGAGTTTTGCAAAGCTGGGCATGGTGCACCCAGTACTTGCATGCATACTGAAGTGCTGGTGAAAGGTGCTGATTGACTACGGTTGAGTCAACCTCACTTCGTGGCTGGCCCTCATACGTAAGGTTGCAGATATTCTTCCGTAGACCACCGGGTTGCGATAGAAGTTCCAGACATTTATTCGACAGCAGTTGGTTCGTAGCTGGGCCATCTACTCCAAAAGGTCGGTCGCGGAGTTCGTCGCTCAGAAGAAACTCGCTAAAGGATAGATGAAGGGTCCGAACTGGTATCTTAGAATCGTCGGGAATATGCAAAACTGAGCGCAAATTGTCGAGGCAGCGTGAAATATCATCTTGCTCTAATCCTAGAAGGTCTGCTAAGGACGCAATAGAGAGCGGTTCTACAAGAACGACAATAGATCCGACTATCCTCCGGAAGTTTTCGTAGTACTCGTTCTCTTCGTCCGTATGGCTGAATGTTCCTTCTTGTTGAGTAAGCACAGGGAGATACGTCTGTCCCATCTGCTGGAATTGAGCCAGTTGACCCTGCTTTTGAAGCCCTAAGAACTTCTCAAGTCTCCTTCTAGGGGAGTGCTGTCTGAAGTCGCTAACATAAATACATATAGTGGCGGCAACGATAAATAATGGGATTGCCATATCTACCAATTCTTGAAGTACGTTGTCACTTGGCCAGGTATCTTCAAGGAGTGCACCTGAACGCAGGCGAATGTTGTATTTCTTTCGAATCTTCGAGAATTCGTCGTTCAAAAACGCCAGGATGTCATGCCGAATCGTGGCCGGCGGAACTTCTTTCTCGCTGTGAAGGACCATATCCTGATAATCATCGATAGACATCTCCTTGAATCCTAGTTGCGTGGGTAGATCAGGTCTACTCGTTAGAAACAGTTTAAGACGAACGGTCTCAGGCTGTGACAGTTGAGACCACAAACTGAGTAAGACTTCGATATCACTTGAGCTTGGCGTACTTTTTGATCCACACTCATCCAAAGCATCTACTACCAATACGAGAGTTAAACAGCCGCCGTTGGAGCTGTTTATCTTCTGTAGTGGCTCCTTAAGCAGTCTGTTGAATTGCTCACCCAACGATTTATCAAAAATGAGTGGATCATGCTTGATTACATCGGCGACGAGAGTATCTAGACCTGGTAGCTTGACCACGAGCTGTCGGACAATGGTAGGGAAGAATCGCAAAGCAGAACCCCGGTCGCCTTCATTCCGCTTAAAAAAAAAGCTTGCGCCAAGATCAAGAGTTTGAGGGTCATCTTGCTTGGTCAACCACTTCGCGAATGTTTGAGAGATGGTTGACTTCCCTACACCCGCCATGCCGTTCAGCCAGAAGATATGCTTGCTCTCGGGTTCCTGAGCCCAACTTTGAATCCGACGTAACAGGTCGACCCTTGTCTCAGGGTGGCAGGTCGTCCTGGTATTGCCATAGGAATTGAACATTGCTCCTTGGGCATATAGCAAGTTATTCAAGCAGTAATTCATCTCAATTCTATCCAGCGAGTCTTGAATCTTATGGAATTGCTCGAGCCCTTCAAGAACATTCCTCAAATCTGTCTTAAGCTCCCCAACACGTATTCGGTCTTGAGCACTCAAGGTGCGATCACAATTGCTTGCTTCAATCTCAAGCTGCTGTCCGAACTCGTTGCAGCTTTTTTCAAAATCTTGGACATTGCTGACATTCCAGAACGCTTTGAACGCGCGTTCAAATGTCGAGGTCTCGTATATTTTGAGAGCTTGAGCCAGGAACCGAAAGATGTGTGCATATAGTTTCGTCAAGTGAGTCTCAAAGTTGGTGCGTGATAATGTTGCAGGCAGTCCTTGCAAGAAGCTCGTATAAGCTTTTAGTCGATTTGCCATGTAGAGAGCGCTTTCGCATCCGACAAGTAAGGAAGTCATCTGATTTGCTTCGGATACGGCAACCTATTAATTGAAACGTAAGCTAGTTGCGTTGGAGTTTATGAGAGATTGCCCTTACTTCGAGTAGGAGACGAATCCCGGCCCACGGCAAGCCAGCATGCATGGGGTCTACATTCACTACGATATCGCCAACAGATTTGAATCGGTTTAGCCAGTGAACCACCTTATCAGCTTCATCCTTTAGAGTGACCTCTCGTCCAGCAAATGTAAACGTCCATCTCCTCTCGAT
The DNA here is from genome assembly GCA_021365335.1 of Phaeosphaeriaceae sp. PMI808. Taxonomy (NCBI): domain Eukaryota; kingdom Fungi; phylum Ascomycota; class Dothideomycetes; order Pleosporales; family Phaeosphaeriaceae; species Phaeosphaeriaceae sp. PMI808. The sequence continues at coordinate 20,191 of JAJTIZ010000173.1, read as the reverse complement.
ACAGCGTCGTTGCTTTACCTTAGCCGCCGCTATAGCCTGCACAAGCGCCAAATCAATTTCGTCGGCAGTCGGAAGAGTGTATTTTCGAATAATAGTTCGGTCGCCATCTGAGAGTAATTTGAGTGCCTCCTCGAAGTGATCAAAGGAGAGATTGGGAATGAGTTGCTGAGATGGTAATAGGGTAGTAGTGGTATTTGTTGAGTGGACTGTAAACGGACTAGCTGACAATGGGCTTGCCGATAAAGCCTGTGTTGATGATGAGCCTGGTGAATGTGCTGTAGGTGATGCCAATACTGGGATCGGCGGAGGCGTTGACGATAGTGGTGATGGAGCACGGTTTCTGACCTTGCGGCGTAATCGCTCTCTTAGCCCTAGTTGTGCCGTCGGAGACGAGGACCCACTCATAATTGACAATGCTTGATTGGCACACAAGTGACAAATACTCACGGGAATTATCCTAGCGTTTAATGAAAGATTCTTTTCAAGGCTCAAAGCATACAATAGCAGGGAGGACGGCCGACCCCTCTGGCTGGAGGCGACCCCTGCACCCTCGGAATTAGCCGGCATGGTGACAAGATCTCGTCCAAATGGGGTACAAGCTTGCAACCACAATAATTACATACTGGTAGTACCTAGCCTGTCTGGCATCATTACTTATATTCGTCTCTGCACCATGTCTGCCGCCATTTGGCCGCCCATCAATGACGCTCAGCTAGGCAGCGAGACAGCTGCCTCTCAAGCGCGAGAGCTCAAATGGTTGCTGGTCCAGCTGCGCGAGACGTTACAGTCGCTCAAGGCTGGGATGGAGGAGTGTGCTACTCTACTGGCGCCCTCGGAGAATGGCTCGACGCTGGTCTTGTCCTCAGTGCGATCTGAGAGCTTGAAAGGTGTCATCACTCGGATCGGCACTCGCATCACCAAAGGCGTATGTCTGCTGCTACCCATGTCTGTCTCTATCTCCGTCTCTCTACTGACTCCTTGTATAGAGCATCAAACTACGCCTCGCCAGCTTACCACCACCTCGTGGTTCCTCTGCCTACGACATCTGCATTTCATCAGCAGCACAGGCCCCAACCCTCGTAGTCCCCCAGCTCACCTCTGTGCGCACTTCTATCAACAGCTGCTTGGACGTCATTGACGTAACCATCTGGGGTGGAGATGCGACCAAGGCTGACTTTGTTGCGGGACAGCTTCAACTGTTGCATGAACACGTACTCGAGGCACGACAAGCGTTGAAGGGCTACTCAGACGTGCAGTTACTGTGGTGGGAACACCCTGTAGATGATGCTACCTTCGACCCACCCCTGCCACCCAATGTGTCTTTCCATCTTTTTGTCTTCGATGCAGCACTGGTCCTTGAAGTACGCACGCTCGAAGCCCAACATGCTGAGCAAAAGTCGCTCACCGGCTTCAGCATTCGCGACAGCCTGGCCGTAGCACTTGGGGGCACACGAACCCCCGTCCACGACGAAGCTGACCGTACCTTCAAGTACAAAGGTCAAGATGTTCGCGTCAAAGAGAAGATTCGAGTCGAAAGCCAGGATCCAGCCCTCATTTCTGCATCGGCAAAGCTCAATGCCCTCGAACACAGCATAACGCTCAGCCGAAAAGCGCTCAACATTGTCATGGGCCGCGACGAGCTGTCAGACTAGCCCACTCGCAAAAGCTGCTTGACAGCTGATAACTATTAATTACACCAAGTACGGAGTAATCATCGGCGGATCGGCGGGGACACCAACACCCAACAGCTTTTCTCCGCGGCATTTCCGTTTATGGCTAGCGGCTGATCGCGTCATGTCGGCTGGTCGTCGCTATCGGAACAAGAAAAGCAGTCGTGCATTATCAATACCGCTGCCGCCCAGAATTCATGACTGATAATCACAGATACTTAATCCTCTTTGCATTCCAGTCTGCAAACCAATTTCAGCTACCTTACCCTCCTAGTCTGGGCGTTTGCGCATCATTATGATCCCAGCGCTTCTTACCGCTGTTGATGCGACATCCCACATCCACTTGATCATTGGATCAAATCCTCTCGCTGGTGCACGATGCGCACGAGCGATTGAAGTTGGGGCCAAACCAATCCTCATAACCCCTCAAGAGTCCACACTACACTATGGTTTAGTCAAACGCATTGAGGCGGGCGATGTTAAATGGCTCCAGAGAAGCTTCCAAGAGGGCGACCTGACAAGCCTGGGCCGCCCAGAAGTTGACGGGGTTGTTGATGCCGTATTTATCACGGTAGGCGGGAAGCAACATTTAGGTAATTGTTCACAAATGTAGCAGAGAGATTCTCGCTAATTCGCCACAGCTACTCAGATTTCGAACTTATGCCGAAGACTTCGCATACCAGTCAATGTCGCGGACGCGCCTAACCTTTGCTCATTTACCCTCCTTTCCACCCACTCAGATGGCCCATTACAGATTGGCGTTACAGCATCCGGCAAGGGCTGCAAATTGTCCGCGAGAATACGGAGAGAGATCGCTGCCTCGCTGCCTCCGCAATTGGGCGATGCTGTGGAAAGGCTAGGGTCGCTGCGGAGGCGCATATGGGAGGAAGACCACGCAGCTGAATTATCACAAGACCTAGAGGTAGAGGAAGAGGACAGTGGACAGGCGGCTACTTTCAATAAGCTCATTCTAGAAGAAAGCAAAGAAGCAGCGCGGGGCAGGCGTATGCGCTGGCTCTCACAAATTTGCGAGTACTGGCCACTCCGCCGCCTCGCCGCCATTACAGATGCCGACATTGATATCCTTTTCCGCGAGTTTGCCAGGAGCAGCCCCTCAAAAGTCGGTCCAAGCTCTACTACCTCGGAAAAACGACCAGGTCGCATCATTCTCGCTGGCTCTGGTCCCGGTAATCCTGATCTTCTCACTCGCGCTGCACACAAGGCCATTATCTCCGCCGACCTCATATTAGCAGACAAACTCGTCCCTGCGCCTATTCTCGACCTCGTTCCCCGCCGTGCAACCGTCCATATCGCCCGCAAGTTCCCTGGTAACGCAGACAAGGCACAGGAGGAGCTTCTGGAACTCGGCCTTGAGGGTCTCAAAGCGGGTAAGGTTGTTGTACGCATAAAACAGGGTGATCCATATATCTATGGAAGGGGTGGCGAGGAGTATGACTTCTTTCGTGCACATGGATACATACCAAGTGTGCTTCCGGGTATCACAAGTGCCTTATCAGCGCCGCTATTTGCTGGGATCCCGGCCACACACAGGGGAATTGCTGACCAAGTGTTGATCTGCACGGGTACCGGGAGGAAGGGTGCACCTCTTGACCCACCAGACTTTGTTGAGTCCCGCACCCTCGTTCTGCTCATGTCCCTTCATCGTCTTTCTTCTCTAGTGGATGATCTAGCGAAGAAAGGTTACCCCAAGGAGCTGCCGATAGCGGTGGTAGAGCGTGCAAGCTGTCCTGACCAGAGAGTGATAAGGAGTAGTTTGGAACATGTATGTGTAGCGGTGGAAGAAGAGGGAAGTCGACCACCTGGCCTGCTTGTCGTAGGCAATGCGTGTAAGGTATTGATGAAGTACGAACAACGATGGGTAGTAGAAGAGGGATTTCACGGGTTAAATCACTTGGGCGGAGAAGCGTTGGAGTTGAGCAAGCTTGGTGACATGGTTGTGGCTGCTTGATGATCAATTATATACCGTCATGAAATTGCGGTAATAGCATAACGCCCAGGATAGCAGGCTATGCGCTGAGAGTATACATCTCCACTTGGAACATTACTCAGCACATCCTACTAGTCTTCTTGTCGAACTTTAGCATAGCAAATCACAAAATTTCGCCCGTAATCTTCTCGTATGCCTCCCTATACTTCTCTGCCGTCTTTTGCACAATCTCGTCAGGCACACGCACACCCTCCTTGCCCTTGAGTCCGTTGCTTGTTAACCAGTCGCGCAAGAATTGTTTATCAAAACTCGATTGAGCCTTGCCCAGGTTTTGCTCCCATGATTCCTTTGGCCAAAAGCGGGAGCTATCAGGTGTCAAGACCTCATCGACCAAGATGACATTATCATGGTCGTCAAGACCAAACTCGAACTTGGTGTCTGCGAGAATGATGCCCACAGCTTCTGCTCTAGCAGCAGCAGCAGTGTATATGGCTAAACTGAGTTCCTCCACTTTGGCGCAAACAACATCATTGTCGATGATGCGCCGTGCATCTGCAGGTGATATATTCTCGTCTTTGCCACCTACTTCGGCTTTGGTACTAGGTGTCCACAATGGCTGGGCGAGTTTTTGACCTTCAATGAGCCCAGGCGGAAGAACAATCCCGTTTACGGTTCCGGATTTGACATACTCAGACCACCCGGAGCCAGTGATATAGCCGCGAACTATAGATTCGATGGGCAGGATGCGCAGACGGCGAACCTGCATAGAGCGGTCTTTGAGCTCTGACTGAACGGCAAGAGAGGCGGGGAGAGAAGACGTGAGAAAGTGCGTTTGGAGACCTGGCACGTGCTTGGGAAGGTATTGGAACCAGTAGACGGACATGGATGTCAGGAGGGCGCCTTTGCCTGGTATGCCCTGAGTTATTAGTCTTGACTCTTCGTTTTCTAATCTCGGAGGGTTGATAAACGCATTTTAAAACTCACATTCTCCATGATCACGTCGTAAGCCGAGATACGATCGCTCGCGACGAATAGTAGTGTTTCATCGTCAATGGCATAGAGATCACGCACTTTTCCTGATGCGACTCTGGGTAACTTTCCTTTTATGTCGATACTGACGATTGCGCCGGATGACATTTTGCTGAACTTGGTTGCTTGGACCTGTGAATTGTCTGTAAAAGTTGGGAGAGGATATACAAGCGCGCGCGTCAGTGTATTTTACGATTGGGTGTGGTGTAAGGGCACGGGTCATGTATGATATGTGTGTGATTGATGGGTCTCCTAGAGAGGCTAGCTACCGGGCTAACGTGTTTTTTTCGAAGCTGCGCACCCCACCAGAACGCGCGCAGCCCAGCGTACGATAGCTCAACAACCACATATTCAATTTGTCTGAAACCTTGACAGGGGATAGACTAAGTCTATCTACATTAAGTCCTGGTGTGGCCTTGTACGTGGCACTTACTGCACGTTAGTGGTGCCCTTATACGTACCTGCGGGGTCTCTACTTGGTCACCTTGTTGGACACCTATTTGAGCCTCTACGACTAGCGTTTGACCTTCCTAAGCCTGCAACACCCCTCTACGTGCTATATACTATTATCGTATTTAACGCTTCTATTACTAGTAGTAGTTAGTAGCGCGTAGCTTTAAGTTCTCTGTAGCTAAAATTGTCGCTAAGTTCATCGCGAGCTAACAGCCTTTAATAAGTTAAGTAATTACTTAACTTATAGGACTCTAAGATTATTATTAAAGGAGTCTCTATATAAGATAAGCTTACTACTCAAGCTAGCTAGTTATACGCAGAGTCTCTACTATCTATGTCCCTAATATACTTGCCCGATTTGCAGGTGAACTGAGGTTGAACTCAGTCATTTACTGCTAGAGGCAGGCGTTATCACATGAATATCCGAAATCGCAGGTCTGATGGCTTATAGCGTCATAGATGAGCTACGTAGGGTCGGTACTATAGGAAAGCTACACTGAGCTGGCTCAACCACAAAAATAGAGATAATGGATCTCCACTATCCGAGCCGAGAGACCTTAGCAAACTCAGCAGAGATAGATATATAAACTGGCAGAAAGCGTAGTAGATAGAGCAGACAGATCAATCAATCAATTCAATCAACTCTATCAATCAATCAAGTTTATCACATACAATTATCACAGTCCCATCTCATCTTATTTGAACAACCTCTAAAACCTTCTAAAAACCTGACAACACGCTACCCCCTTGTATTTATAAGTAAAACCCGGTCTAGTAAGTGGGCCTTAGTACCTACCTAACCGATAATAGTCAGCTTAGCGCCGTGCAAAGGAATAGACAATTAGCATACTGTTGGAAAAACGATCTATAATGCTTGGCAACGTTTTTTATTCCTTCCGTGCTACTCCTGCTAACTAATCGCATCACCAATCTCCAAGTTCTCGATTTGCCACCTACTCAACGTTGTAGAGGAACCCAAAGTATGGGGATGGTCAACGCCCATGATCCGAATTCGGAGCTTTACACATTCCTCCATTAGTTTGAGAGCCTCTGTATGTCGGCCTAGGCCCTTCCAAGTGTAGGCAAGGTTGTTTATGGTCCGCAGCGTGGAAGGATGCTCCGCGCCTAGCACCCTCTTCCTTATCTCCAATACGTGTACCTCTAGCTCTTCAGCCTCCTTCCATCGCCCTTGATTCCTGTACGTCCCCGCCAGGTTCTTCATGCTCCGCAGCGTGGAAGGATGCTCCGCGCCTAGCACCCTCTTCCTTATCTCCAATACATGTACCTCTAGCTCTTCAGCCTCCTTCCATCGCCCTTGATTCCTGTACGTCCCCGCCAGGTTCTTCATGCTCCGCAGCGTGGAAGGATGCTCCGCGCCTAGCACCCTCTTCCTTATCTCTAATACGTGCACCTCTAGCTCTTCAGCCTCCTTCCATCGCCCTTGATCCCTGTATGTCGACGCCAGGTTGGCCGTGCTGGTCAGCGTGGAAGGATGCTCCTCCCCAAGCACCCTCTTCTCCATCTCCAATACGTGTACCTCTAGCTCTTCAGCCTCCTTCCATCGCCCTTGATTCCAAAACGTCGACGCCAGGTTGGTCATGCTGGTCAGCGTGGAAGGATGCTCCTCCCCAAGCACCCTCTTCTCCATCTCCAATACGTGTACCTCTAGCTCTTCAGCCTCCTTCCATCGCCCTTGATTCCAAAACGTCGACGCCAGGTTGGCCGTGCTGGTCAGCGTGGAAGGATGCTCCGCGCCTAGCACTTTCTTCATTATCTCCAATACGTGCACCTCTAGCTCTTCAGCCTCCTTCCATCGCCCTTGATCCCTGTATGTCGACGCCAGGTTGGCCGTGCTGGTCAGCGTGGAAGGATGCTCCGCGCCCAGCGCTCTCTTTCGAACTTGAATCACCTTCGCGAAAGCTTTTTCCGCCTCCTTATATCTTCCGTCGCTGTTGGCACATTTCCCAAATCTCCAGAGCAATTCCGTCTTCCTACTTCCTGCACCCTCTAACTCTAACTCTAGAGCGTATCGCGCATGCGGTAGGTACATCCTCCACACGCTCCTATTTGTGTGGTCGTTGTCTGGAAACACATCCTCTAGTCGTTCTAGAGCCTTGGCTGCCCACGCTCCGAGAGAGCCCTCCGTTCGTAGCCAGCTCCTGGTTGCAAGATGGACGAGCCGATGAAGGTCCAGCAGAGAATTTGTCTTGTGCTTAGTAATGAACGAGTAGGCACTTAGCGTCCCAATGGCGTCAACGGCTTTTTTGGTCGACTGCGCTGGTGGAAGAAGCGACTGCGGAATATCCTTCGCGTCAACGCACGACATGAACGATAAATACTCTGCCGCCAACCGATCGCGAATTCGGATTTGCTCGAACGAAATGAGCCACGTCGTTGCAACCGGGTTCTTAATATCCTCGTATCGTCCTTCGTCCTCAAACTCTTCGCTAAGGAGCTCAATTGTGTTCTGCTCTGTATCGTCAAGAAGCGCTGTATACCCAGCTAGGCTAATTTCGTTCTCGTTAATGTATGCAGCTGCTTGGGCAATTGCAAGGGGAAGATAGGTTAGTTTCTGGAGCAGATCCGTTGTAGCTCCACTGTCGGCTACCAGGTCCCCGTCAATCAAGGATTTCTCCAGCAAGTCCTTCGCCATAGCCTCGTCCATCTCGCCAACGGAGACCATATTTTTGCCTGCTAGCTTCGTCGCCGCCTTTCGGTTTCGCGTCGTGAACAGAATAGATCCGTACTTGCTCTTTGGCAGGTAATCGATTCGACGGCCGGAGCTGGTTGTGCTGCCTGCTTTCTCTGTCCACATGTCGATGTCGTCGGCGTTGTCGAACACTAGAAGCCACCTCCCAGAGCTTTCTTGACTTAGACTGCGCTGAACAATTTTCTGCACCTCTGGCTTCTCCTGCTCGATGTTAGGTATCTGCAGCTGCCGGCCAATCTCTAGATATGCCTCCAGCATGCTCTCGACATTCGTTACCGGTATCCAAAACACTGCGCAGTCCGAGTATTTCTCCCGCCATTGATGGGCAAACTCGAGTGCGATTTGCGTCTTCCCTACCCCTCCGAGGCCAACAATGGCCACCCGCTCACAGCGACTTTCGTTCGCAAGCAAAGCGTTTATCTGGGCAATTTCTTGAGTCCGCCCGACAAATTGCGGGTTTTTCTGAAACGGCACAATCCATAGGGCTTCTGCTCGTAGTGCTACTACACTTTAGCTTCGTAGCTTAGAGGACACAGCGACATACCAATGCGGAGCTCTATCGTACGCTGCACATTGTATTCCTATATAATGTCAATGCAATTCTCGTGTGAAGTCATGTTGCCCTTACTTCAATTACGTATGCGAGATTAGCGGCTGCTGTGCCTGCAAAGCATCAGCTATCTATTATAGCTAAGCGAAGTTTTCAATGTACACACTCTGCTTCAGCTGCAGGTTCCGAATACAGTCTCGCACCCGGAACTTCTGTGCCATATGCGTAAGATACCCTTCCGAAGCCGCTTCAATAGCACCCTTCTTCTTATACTCCTCAAGTCCGATACTCTGTAGCCCCTGCTCTACATTAAAGCGGAAGTACCGCTTTTCATCAAAGTGTTTGGCCCACCTCGCGATGAACTTCCTCTCCGTCGCCTCTGTCTCCGTCGCAATCTGCACGACTGTTTCGCTAAGGAACTTGAACAGGCCGTCCTCAAATGGCTTCTTGCCTGGGTTGCCGGTCCCAATAGAAATAAAACACTTGACTAGCGGCTTCAAGTCTCCCGTTTCCGAGCACCAGATGTTGGCGGCTTCTCCTTCTACCTCGTCTACCGGATTGTTCGCGCCGAAGCCGCCGTCGGCAAAGGTGCGGTCTCCGATGCTGATAGGGTCGAAAAAAGTTGTGGCGGCAGACGTTGCAAGGGCAGCTTCGCAAATCGTCGCGTAGATGCTCGGCTCATCGGGGAGGCTATAGCTCCGGAGGCGAATCATGTCCTTTGTATCGCGATCAATAGAGCACACGAAGCTATTTTTGTCAGGGTCCGGACTTCTCGCATAAGCCAGGCACCTACGTTCGACACCCGCGCTCAGTCCCGTCATTGAACAGGGCTGTCTCAGATGCACCGCCTTGCGTTACCACCTTCTGAATCGCACTCTCTAGCCTCGAGGAATCGAATCGCGGCTGAGCTCGCCCCTTGATGTTGACTGGAAGGTGGTGCATTTTCTCGCCGAAGACGGCTGCAGCGAGCTCGCTGTATGCGGCAATGCATTCATCGACGCTCATTTCGAGCCGGCCGAGCATGATTGCAATCAGCCTGTTGTGGCGATGTTAGTCACAATCATCAACGAGCGGGTCTACCCACCCGCCAGTGCTGGTGCCTCCGATGAGGTCAAATACCTCACATGGCTTCATTGGAGGGTCCTTCTTTAGCTCGCGGTTCAGTCGGTCCATGATGCTCTTCAAGATGTAGAGCGTCGAGAGCCCGCGCACGCCGCCGCCATCGAGAGAGAGCAGGCAGAGTCCTGTGGTGTCGAGGGGGCTTGGCTCTCCGCCGTGTTTGGTCGAAGTGGCTTGCTCCATGTCTTGATCTATAGTTGAGGTGGTGAGAGATGGTTGCTACCAGCCTTGTAAGCTCTTCCGACCAGCTGCGGAGGACGAGCAGGCTGAGGATGAACAGGGCCCCGCCCAGGAAGGAGAATGCATGTCCGTATCTTGCGCTGGGGCTGGAGCTGATGGTGGTGGGGTGCTGGCCAGTCGCAGCCGGTAGATTGGACAGGGTCTGGCGACAGCAGGATAGAGTCAATAAAGATGTCTATAAGTTTGACGAAGCTGGCTTTATAATGGGCAAGATTATAACTCGGCTTGTCGGTACTGGGTCAGAGAGAAGAGGCCAGCCAAAAACTATTCAATTCTTGACGCGATCAATCAACTCAAGAAGGGGGCTGGGGTGATGATGCTCGCGATCGGATCTCCGGTCTTGAAAGAGCCAATAAGGTAGCGTAGATTACGAAAGAAGAAGCGGATTCAGAAGCATAGGACCTTAACAAAGGGACAAGGGAAGGATATACTCGCTCAGAGGGAGGTTTCGCAGCAAGAAATGCGTGATCGTCTACTTGCTAACGGCTACCATGCGCTACTAAGCTCTTAGTCAACTGGAAAAATGGGACATTAGCTACCTGAAATATAGCAGCCAGGCGACAACAAGGTGCCTACAACCTTCTTTCAAGGTATTAATAAGGATAGCTGGAGTAATACAAGACTCCTAGATAAAATATTTACGAGTATATTATCTATTGTATACATCAAGCATGAACATTAGGAGCATGATTTTCTCACTTTTCAAGTTTACCAAGAGCTAAGGTATCCCTTGAACCGCTGGAGTTTGCCCTCGCGTAACTGGTCAATAAGGAGGTATGCATCATTCATGCCGATTAAGCCCTATCGCTACGAAGGAGCTCGTATTTATTTGGTTGTAGCCCCACCAAAGCTGTGTTGCGCAAGAGCTTGTAATGCAACCACAAACTAAAATATTCCAAATATTTAACTAGCGTATCTCAAGATACTGAAGAATTGGTTTAAAAAGACTTTAGAGTACAGCTAGCGTTGTAGTATAAATAGAGCTGCTGCAAGTTATAGGCGTTGCTAGGGCTGCAACTCAATAAATATACAGAACGCCACCACAACAGATTTCTAAAGCTGGCGCAGACTCTACACCAGGATCCTCCGCGAAGGCACCGAATACTGGCGCAAAGGGACCAGCGAGAGGACCAAAGAACAGCATCTCGGATAAAAATGCGGCACGAATACTCAAGCAACGCATGCGCCACCGCACGTCAGTCATGCTGTGCCCACTCTCAGAAGACATCCAACGCTCCCAGGCAACGCATTGGAGCAAATGGCTGTGGACAAAATACAATGTTCCTATCCCATCAACAGCACGCGCGCTGACCCTGACTAACGTCCACGCGAAAGCATGGTTTTGCGCTACAAAACCATGCTTTCGAAGTCGCAATGCCCAAAGTCGTCAACTCCTTGTATTACTCTGCATCCCCACCTAATGGCAGCTGCCCCAAGCAATTCATCCTCCTGGCCCCGGTCAACGGACACAACACCCCTATCTGTTCCCATCAAGAGGCCGTCGTTACTGTTGCTGCGTCTACCCACATTCACGCCCCCGCCTACCTTGTCTTCTCCTTTGTTCGCGATACTTCTACATATCCCTCATGGTGCACCTTGGTCCCTCGTGTGACTATAAACTCACAGCCTTCTGGCGTCCCTCACGGTTCCTGGAATCTAGAGGTTGGAACTTCCTTCACATACCACGTTGTGATGGATGACTCAAAGTGGCACAAGAAGACCGCGACCCACCTCCGTGTCACCGATATCTCAACGCCCGAGAAGCCCAGTTCCTACATTCCACAAGATACATTGGATTCTGATGCATCGTATACAGCGAATTTGACCAAGGTATTCCGCATCTCGTGGAAAAATGATGGCGGGTTTTTTCTGCGGACGGAAAGATTCCACGAGATTATTGCCACGACACAAGATAGTTGCGAGGTTAGGACATGGGAACTAATGGGTGGTATTCTACAAGCCGGTTGCAATATATATTGAACCATTCAGCTCAATAGCTCTAGCGTTTGTGGAGGAATAGGTTATAGAAATACGCCGTTTTTTGGTGATAGCACGGGCTAAATCTGATTATGCCACTATTTTAATCGACCGAGAGCCTGCGCTAGCATCACGCACAATCTGATTTGTTTCTTCCTCCCAGTCTAGAAAAATTTATCGCCTCTCGCACAACCCTGTGGCCGGAGCGGTTCGGCCACCCTCCCTGCTTGTGGTGGCAATATTCACTACCAAGTCACTTTCGTTACCATTCGGTATTGTTTGTAAGCACGCTTACGGGGCAAAACCTCTCAGCATTCGCGCTGCCTTCGGTGCTGCTGCTTTAACGGAGGAGAATAAGCTAACTAGAACCGTTGCCAACTCACTTACGAACCCATCGATCCACAACATGATTCGCTTTAAAGTATAGCTTATGCTCCGGCTGCCGCTCATGTAGAGCTTCAAGTGATCGAGCTGTGTATAGATGTTGGGAGCCAAGGCTTGTTTCCGCAACTGAAAGCATGTCTCCATCAATGAAAATGGCCTTATCGTAGCAATCTAGGCACTCTAACGCAAACGCGAAGTTAGCCATGCTAATTAGCGTAGATGGATGCTCCTTTCCAAGCACCCCTTTCCTTGTCTTCATCACTTGCCACTGTAGCTCTTCGGCCTTCTTTCACTGCCCTTGGTTTCTGTACCTCGACACTAGGTTGGCCATGCTGCTCGGTGTAAAAGGATGCTCCGTCTAAGCACCATTGAGTAGATTCCAGTTCTTTCCTATACGTCGGCGTTGCTATTGCTATTGCTGTTGCCTTCTCAAAGCGTCGTTAACTAAAGATGCGGCTGAAGCTTCAGCTGTATCTACAATGGGAGACGAAGCATGAAGAGAATTGTAAGAAGGGTAACGACAACCAAAACCAATCTACCTAAATGCTGCTGGGTAGGACGCAGATCCTTCGCTGTATCATCGCTGTAGCAGTTATTTTCTCTACAGTGAGTCTCACATGACCTTGCCTTCAGCGCGCTGCTATAAAATCCACCCTGGGCATTGACGTCTGCTCCCTTTGCAAGCAGCATCCCTACTATCTCTTCCTTTCCTTCAGTTGCGGCTGCTTGCAGCGCGCTGCCAAAGAGTCTGCCCTGGGCATTGACGTCCGCCCCCTCCCCAAGTAGTATCCCTACTATCTCTCTATTTCCATGAGCTGCGGCCACTTGTAGCGCACTGCCAAAGAGTCCATCCTGGGCATTGACGTCTGCCCCCTTCTCAAGCAGCATCTTCACTATCTCTTCCTTTCCTTTAGCTGCGGCCGCTTGTAGCGCGTTGCCAAAGAGTCCACCCTGGGCATTGACGTCTGCCCCCTTCTCAAGTAGTATCCTTACTATCTCTTTATTTCCACTAGCTGCGGCTGCTTGTAGCGCAGCTACTTGTAGCGTGCTACTATAGGGTCCGCCCTGGGCATTGACGTCCGCCCCCTTCTCAAGTAGTATCCTCACTATCTCTTCCTTGTCTTGAAATGCGGCCGCTTGTAGCGCGCTGCTAAAGACTCTGCCTAGGGTATTGACGTCCGCCCCCTTCTCAACTAGTATCCTCACTATCTCTCCATTGCCTTCAAATACGGCTACTTGTAGCGCGCTACCATACAGTCTGCCCTGGGTATTGATGTCCGCCCCCTCCTCAAGTAGTATCCCTACTATCTCTCCATTTCCATTAGCTGCGGCCGCTTGTAGCGCGCTGCCAAAGACTCCGTCCTGGGCATTGACGTCCGCCCCCTTCTCAAGTAGCATCTTCACTATCTCTTCCTTTCCTTTAGCTGCGGCCGCTTGTAGCGCGCTGCCATACAGTCCGCCCTGGGCATTGACGTCTGCCCCATTCTTAAGCAGCATCTTCACTATCTCTTCCTTGCCTTTAACTGCGGCCGCTTGTAGCACGCTGCCATAGGGTCCGCCCTGGGCATTGACATCCGCCTCCTTCTCAACTAGCATCCTTACTATCTCCTCCTCATCTTTATATGCGGCCGCTTGTAGTGCGCTGCTAAAGACTCCGCCCTGGGCATTGACGTCCGCCCCCTTCTCAAGTAGCATCTTCACTATCTCTTCATTGCTATCAGCTGCGGCCGCTTGTAGCGCGCTGCCAAAGACTCCGCCCTGGGTATTAACGTCTGCCCCCTTCTCAACTAGTATCCTCACTATCTCTTCCTTGCCTTGAAGTGCGGCCGCTTGTAGCGCACTGCTAAAGACTCCGCCCTGGGTATTAACGTCCGCCCCCTTCTCAAGTAGCATCTTCACTATCTTTTCCTTTCCTTCAGCTGCGGCTGCTTGTAGCGCGCTGCCAAAGACTCCGCCCTGGGTATTAACGTCTGCCCCCTTCTCAACTAGTATCCTCACTATCTCTTCCTTGCCTTTAACTGCGGCCGCTTGCAGCGCGCTGCTATAGGGTCCGCCCTGGGCGTTGACGTCAACCCCACTCTCAGACAGAATACTATTTACTAGTTCATGGTATCCATGGAGCGACAATGTGTGCACTGGCGTTACACCTTTACTACATCCCAATCCAGGAACTCTTTCAAACGCGTTGTGGAAGGATCTTAGTCGCTCGAAGTCCTCATATCTTTGTAGCCAATGTAATAACTCCTTCTGCATTACGCCTCTTCCTTGGGCCTCTTCAGCATGGTTGAGGACGTAAGTCGAAGCATACTCCAGGAACGGGTACATAGAGCTGATTTCATCCGCTTGTGGCAACTCGCTTGTTACCAGCAGCTCGCCCATCCTAAGGTATGACATACAACAAGCCCTTAGACTGTCGTGGCTTGTTCCTATAGGGTTCGAGTTAAGCGCAAGGTCCAACGTCTGGAGCCTTCCATTTCGCAGGACGAAGTCGTTGACTGACTCGTGGATGAACTGAACTGTCCTGTCTTTTCCCTTGCGTATCTCGATAAGACCTTTCGAGGAACTAGTGATGCGTCGCCGAATGTCCTCACTAGTAATCTTTGATCGGTCCCAAGCTCTTAGGTTCTCCACACTTGTTCCGGCCATCATAGCGAAGTACAACTCTTCCGGCTTCAGCGCTCGTCTCGCGAATAAGACCCATTGTAGCAGATATATAGTCTCATGCTTATCCGGATTGTCTTCGCTTAGGAGAGTCTCAAACACTTTTTCGAGGTCACCTGGCGACTCGTCGAGCTTCTGTTGCATGGCGTCGACCTTACCCTCATCATATGCTCGATTGAGCATCGCCACAACAAGCACAACCCACATGAAGACTCCAGCCGCCTTCTCCAAAACCTCTTTCTCAATATCCTCGTCCTGTTTCTTTAGTTTGTCGTGGACATATCGAGCAATGTCATCATTGTGCTCCTTTTTCTCCTCCACGACCACTTCAAGTCTCTTTTTCATGCTGATAGTCGGATAGTGACGGCTCGATAGACAGATGTTGAGAGTCACATTCGCCTCAACAGCATTGATACTCAACTCTTCGAGGAACTCCACAACCTCTCGTACATCAGACTCCCTACATTCATCCAAGGCGTCAATGTGAAAGAGGAGTGGCTTCGACTGCGGCGTCTTTATCTCCGAAAGCAGAAAGTCCTTGAGTTCTGCCTCCCGCCACTTCCATTTTTCGTGCTTCTTCTCTTTATCGCGGAACCGTGGGAGAAAGCGTTCGTATAGAAGATCCTGCTCGAGCAGCTGATATGTCATGGAGCGCAACATGCCTAGGGGTGTTTTCTCGAGACTGTCACCTCGCGCGTTGAAGAAGTATGCCACGGTAATATGATCTTCGAAGAACTCTCGGCAGTGCTGCAACGTATACTTCATCAGTGTCGATTTCCCTGCTCCCGGTTTGCCCTTGATCCACAGCACCCCATTGTGGCTCTGAAGGTCATCCCGATGCCACCACTGCCGGAACTGTGGGGTTTGGAATATCCACTTGCATGTGTCTTGATGAGCAGAGGCTATATCTTGCCGTCGAGCATCGATGGTGGCAAAGCTCAGAGAAACTGAACATCCTGTTGGGAGTCAGTCTCCACCGAGAGCAACGTAGGAAGGCAACTAAAGGCAGCAACGCATATATGTCTCAACAATAATAATAGTACTAATAGATAGAATTAGAGGGCCACCTTAGGAGCGCATACTGACGTTTTTGTTCCTCTGCCAGCAACTTAGCAGGATCCAAGACTTTGGAGAGATCGCCTAGATCGCGTTAGCGGGGGAAGAGCTCCGCATTGATTTGGCGTATGCCAGTCCTTACCAAAATATTGGTTCTGGCCGTTGTATTGCCTGCCACTGCTGGTGTTGTTGTTTGCAGTGCCGCTGCCGGTATTGGCGTTTACTGTGCCAGAACCGTAATTGTTAATTGGGTGCCTAGGCGCGTCCTCCAAGAGCGGTGGCGGCAGCATCGACAACTCCTCAATAGCCCTGACAAGCTTTCTAACTTCTGCTTCGGTCTCAGCTTTGACAATAGGGTTCTCCGCTAGCAGTTTGACGTCCTCTAACATTTCTTTCGTCAATGTCTCTACTCGACTTTCCTTGCCGAACGCGTTTGCAGCCAGACGATAACGGTCATGTCTTGATATACTGGCCTGTGGAGTAACCTTTCGAAACACCGTCTCGAGTCGCAAGGCTTTATCTTTACAGCGTTCCATTGTAGGCTTTATTTCACTGCAAGACTCTTCATCCAGACCACGTGTGTTTATGAGTGCCTGAGCAACTCGAAGGGTATCTTGTACAACCAGCAATGGTCGAGCTATTTCTCGGAATGTTATCGGAATGTCTTCGGCATCTTTGACTCCGCTGTAGAGCTTCCCAATAATGTTCAGTACCGCAATGAGGCTGGAGATTAGGCCTACAACCTGGCCGGCTTCAGCGCCCGACATATTCGGTGGTGTGCGAACTCGAAAGCTTTGAAACGTGAATTGATCGTCGGAGATCAATTCTAGGACTAAGTATGCTTACCCAGCTATCCGACTACGATGATGCAAGTTAAGGTTGGTAGGTTAGGGACGTTGAGCTGGTAATTACGCGTCTTAGAGACAAGGCGGCTAGAATGCGAAAACAGAAGTTACCTGCTTCGCACAACTAATAAGTCCCGCAAACCTCCTCGCGGGTTTTACAGGGTTCGCGCATACAATGCGGGCGCAGCCCATCCACCTCCCCATTAGAACATTACGGCGCGCATTCACTGTTGGTGATTGGGCACAGAGGCTATGGTGGCTTTGGAGCTGAATGTCGCAGGCTCGCAGGGGACGAATAAAAAAACCGGGGATCAGATTGCGCGGGTATTCCGCGCCCTGAAAGCAGCACTTCAGGCCTATCTTCTACATACTCTCCCGGCGTGAGAGAAAACTACACTCATATTAACAATGTTCAAGTCTCTCCAAAAAATAGGTCTTTTCAAAGGAAGCGGATCTTTCCGGTCGTCCAGTCAGACCGACCTTGGTGACGCGAACAGTCTCCCACAAGGTCGGAAAGGTGAGCGATCCTTAATCACGAGCAAGACTCGAATATTCATAGTATAGACGTCACTACGGGTTCAGAAAATGAGGTATTTGATAGCATTAGCAAAACCGACAGTTATGGGATAAGAATACTCTATAATCCACCTTCCGCCGTTCTCGACATAGTTTTCGTCCACGGCCTGACGGGAAGCGCATATTCAACATGGTTTCACGAAGGGAGCAGTACACACTGGCCCAGAGACCTCATTGAGAACGACATAAGTGATGCACGCATCATGACTTTTGGGTATGATGCAGACATCACCCGCTTCTGGGGACAAGCGGCACAAGATGGAATATCTGGCTACGCAAGTGATCTCCTTGGGAAATTGGGAAGGAAGAGGCTGTCCGTTGTAGGTGTTCCATTCTGCTCCCCATGTACCCTGATATCTTCCCTTTCCAGTCGCGGTCTCCCATCAACTGCCTAACTTTTGAGGTTTGACAAGGAGAGTCGCAAAATAATCTTCGTCGCGCACAGTCTGGGCGGGTTGGTCACACAACGAGCGCTCGCGATATCGCGAGAATCCCGCTTTCCGCATCTGCAAGATATTGAAGCCTGTACCATAGGAATATGCTTTCTTGGTACTCCGCATCATGGCGCCGATCTCGCAAGATGGGGTCACATCCTCACAAACATTGTCAATATCGCGAAGCCGGCCAATTCAGCGCCGGTGAAGTTGCTCGAGCGGGGTTCAGAGATGCTTCGGGATGTACAAGACGGCTTCCACAACCTCCTTGAAAAGAGGAAAGACGAGAGGTCAAAGATAAGAATTACCTGTTTCTATGAGACGTTACCTCTCGTCAGGCTTCTAGTTGTCCCCAAAGAGTCTGCTGTCATCAGCGGAGAACTGAGTTATCCAATCCGATCAAATCATATTGTAAGTGAGAGGGAGTGGGAGTTTGTGTATTATTCTAATGCGCTTCAGGACATGACAAAGTTCTCTGGCCGAGGAGCTCCTGGATATGAAGACGTTGTCGGGGAGATCCAGCGACTTGCAAGCGATGTTGGTAGTAATTGCACGCGTCTGAGGCCGACAGCGCAAACCACTCAGCATAACTCAGGTAAGCATCATCTATGTCATAACCATTGTACGACCAAAGCTGACTGAGTTAATTAGAAGTTACACAAACAGAACATCATCAGCTAGCTACGCTACCGCTACCGGAGGACGTGCCGGAAAGTTCTGTTAATAACTACGGTTCTGGTACTATAAATGCAAATACTGGTGAAGGGACTCAGAACAACAATACCGGCAGCGCGAAGCAGTTCATTGGCGAGGAACAATATTTCGGAACGGAGGATAAAGAGTGAACCCGGAATGAAACCGTATTTACGCAAAATCGAGAAGCTAGGAGTTTAACCTTAGACTTTTTCAATGTCACTGTCCAGCCGTACAGGTTCAATTACATAAATGTTGACTATGGGCGGTAGAGACTTCAATACCAATTCTATCCGCGAAAATATCTCGGTATTGCCGGCTGTGAAGCTTCGTTATGATTCTGAAGAAAATACAAACCTCAACGTCACCAAAGAGACCTCAAATACAAATGCAGCATGAAGATTGGGGTCGAGCCGGAGAACTTCGTAGTGAAGTTGAAACACCAACATCATCCTTCTAGCCATTCCCAAACTCCCTAACCCAAACTCACTTCGAGCTAATTACAGATCCATGCTGAGTTCATTCTAATCCTCCTTGCCAAAATATTGCTTCTCGCCAATAAACTGCTTGCCGCTACCAGTGTTGTTGTTTTGAGTCCCCTTGCCGGTATTTATGTTTTGTGTGCCTTTGCTCCAGTTGTTGATCGAGTTCCCAGACGCGTCCTCCAACGATGGTTGCATAGCAGACGGTACCTCAATAGCCTTGGCGAGCTCTTCAACTTGGTCTTTTCCTACTGCTTCAATCACATTCCCATCCCGTTCGATTACACACTTTGCTACTAAGCTTTGCACGTCCTCTAACAACCCTATCATCAAAGTCCCCACTCTGTTTTCGTCAACTCCGCCTAGACCTCTCGCAACCTCGCGATAGCGTTCTAGTCTTTGTTTATTACTTAGCGGGACAACTTTGCGAAACAAAACCTATAAGCTTTTGGCTTTTTACTCACAGCATTTCACGTCGGACTTCATTTCCTGACAAGATTTTTTGTCGTGATCGTGCTCGCTAACATGGCCTTCAACGCGCTTCAGAGTACCCTTGACAAGCTCAACCCTTTTGAGTACTTCATGAAAGGCGTCGGGAAGATCTTTGGTTTCTTCCGATTTATTGTAAGCCTTCTCAACCCCTTTAAGGGCTGTGATCGTGTGAGCTATAGTGTCGGTAACTTCATTTGCTACATCGTCCGCCATCTCTACTTCTGTGTGCGATTACAGAAGATAGAGGCGTAAGTAATGAACTAGAATACAAAAATATATTAATCGGCTTTCCGTCTGACTCCTTGGGAGAGAGCATGCTTACTAGCGAAGCAGGTACGTATTTATCCTAATTTCTGAGTGCCACTGTTTTGGAAACGAAGCAACCGGCGTGGATTGTTGTATGGCAGAAATCCAGCCTTGCAAGACTTGGCCCCACAGTCTCCCTGAAAGCCTATGTGTGCTGTTTGGCCGATGAGTATGGAAATGCAAGAGAGATCTGTGAATTTAAGGGTGCGAGGCTTTGAGAATAGAAGCTCGATTCCAGTCTCGAAGTCATGTGAGATATCTTACATACTAAATTTAGACATCCATGAGCATTAGATTATCTAGTTATAGCGCGCCAGCTTTCCGGTACTGGAGGTGATAACCGATTGTAAAGTTGATGTGGTAGCACCCACCGTACCCATTGGCCTAAACACTTTCCGCGACATTTCAGCTCCAAGCCGCTGCAGCGTCTATACCAATGAGCAGCAGCGAGCTTGCGCGGGCAGGGTCCATATTCCCAAGGCCGGCTTCACACTATGGCGCCAGGTAAAATAGGCTACCCGCAACTTTCGCCCGAGGCATTACCTGGTTCAAAGGTCTAGAGGACT